>CAESWR010001272.1:33192-54739 GCA_903171835.1 Mullus surmuletus
CCCCCCCCCCCCCCCCCACACACACACACACAGGCTCTGACTCTCTGCATCGTCTCCATCTGTCAGATGGTCTCATCAATGCCGAGCTGATGGAGGGACAACACTGCAAATCTGTCACCGTCACGCTGGGAACAAAAACTCCCTTTAATGGGAGAAACCAGTGTGGGCGGGGCCAGCTGCCTCCCCAACAACATAAATGATGTGAATTGAATCCCTGTGAAGCGGGATCGAGAAGCTTCCCAATCCGGTTTCAATTGCGGGTCGAGTCTTTGTTTACATTTTCAGATTGTCATTTGTTTCCTGTTTGATTTTGGCTCCTCCCCCTTCCCCTCTGTGTCTACAATCACCTCCCGCCCTCTCATGTTAAACCACTTGTGCCCTTTTGCGGCCCATTTGTCCAGATCTGGTCCACATGTGGCAAAGAAAGCTGGACCTTTTGTGGCTCAGATCTGGTTTGCCAGAGCTGAGCCATACATGGAGCAGCTGTGGACACTGTATGGACCAGCTGTGGACACTGTATGGACCAGCTGTGGACACTGTATGGACCAGCTGTGGACACTGTATGGACCAGCTGTGGACCAGCTGTAGACACTGTATGGACCAGCTGTGGACCAGCTGTGGACCAGCTGTGGACACACCGTTGTCCCTGTTGTGTCCCAGCACAGTTTGAGCACTGGCACCAGAAGCCTCAAGGTTCCAGACTGGACAGTGATTTGGTTTTTGTGGCCCATATGAGCCCAACCACAATGGGTCCACATGTGGCAGGCTATCATCACCATTGCCAGACCTGGACCACATCTGGCTGACAGACCGTTTGCCAGTTGCCGGCAGTTGCCAGATTGGAGCCAGAATTGGTGGGAACCTGTTTGCGATGTGGGTTAATCACAACACATACAATAATAGATATTCAGGGAGGTGATTGAAGCAGCACAGCAGATCTTCCGCCAATCAAATGTGTGTCTCTAATTGCATCGTGTCCACTCAGATGTTTTACCAGCGTCGGCCGACAGATTAGAGTGATTGTTTGGAACAAACCGAGGGAGTGGAGGGAGGGTCCGTCTGAAATAAATATGTGGTCTTCAAGCTGGTGCAGAGATTCCCTGTTGGACTCAAACGTAGAGCTGTGAGAAGCTGCTCCTTGACCCTTTTTCGTCTTTTTCTACGCTCGCGTGCACACCCTAATTACTCCTGCTGTCCGTTCTGGGATCCGCTGTCGTTTTAAAGTTAAAGCGCCTTCATCAGCTCAAACACAGACGGAAGCCGGCGGTGTCGAAGCCATTTATCGTCAGACAGGAAACTTAACAGGTGAAAAAGGCTTTTCACCGCAGGGCTCGACGCTCCCGCCGTCGACCCAATCTCATCCAACATCTGTGCTGGGACGCGGGGACCGGTGTGTGTGTGTGTGTGTGTGTGTGTGTGTGTGTGTGTGTGTTTCAGGCAGAGCAAACGTCCCGCCCTGTTCTCAACGACCTCAGCCTCTTCATCATTCGAGCATACGCTGTGGGCCAATCTATGTGTGTATATCTATATTTGTATGAATGTGGAGCAATATTCTATCTATCTATCTATCTATCTATCTATCTGCTATATACTGCTATCCATCCATACCTCTATTTGCCATCCATTCATGCATCCATCCATCCGCCCATCCTAATGAGCTCCAGACGATGAGCCTTGTATATTCAATGAGACGTCCCTTGACACGGGGAAGGAGAAATGTCTCATTATGCCGTAGCGCACCACAGCACAGACACACACACGCACACACACGCACACACTCACCTGGCTGCCCTGACATGTTTCCCACTGGGACACACACACACCCAAGGACACTCTCTCTAACACGACGCAAACGTGCCGCAATGTGAGTGCAGGCAGAGATCAGTGCGAGTGCAGCGGCAGACTCTCATCAGCCAGCAGAGGCGGCACTTTTGGAACACACGCACACACACACGCACGTACGCACGCACGCACGCACGCACGCACGCACTCACACACACACACACACACACACACACACACACACACACACACAGGGCTGCTTCTCGTCCTATGAAAGCATCCAGGTTGCAGATCGATGCACAGTTTCCTGCTACAGCTCGTTTGCTGCTGAAGGAGGATTTGGGTTCCGATGCGATGGAGTTTTCCATGATGTGATCTTCAGGAAGGTACTGGGAGGCGGCCGCCCCCCACCGCCGCCCACCTCTCCCCACCTCTCCTCACCTCTCCTCACCTCTCCTCACTCCTGTATCCCATTTCCTGTATCTTTCTCCTGCAGTCACAAATCACGGCCTTCAGAGCAGGAAACCACTGAGCGAATCGCAGCCATTCAGAAATGAACCCCTGCTTCGTCCTCCATGGAATCAAGTTTGTTTGTGGGGTTTTTTGCAAGTTTGGAAAGATGAGCTCACTCGTAGAGCTTGGTGCGTCAGAACACACACGCTCAATCAACACAAGCGGTGAAGAAAGTCTCACACAGCCAGAAACTTCTTCGAGGCACCTTCATTATCCCAAATTTGAGATGCTTTGATGACTTTTGCTTTTGCGAATCCTGCAGCTCCTGATGAATAAAAGCATTGGTGTATTTGTTAGTTTATCCTGTACTTTAATACCCGCGAGTGTGTACGACGCGCCGCAGCCTTAACACGAAACTTTCCGCCCGGCAACGATTAGCATTCGTAAAAGAACTTTGCAAAAACCCTCATCTGTTGCTAGGAGACACATTTGTTTTGCCGCGTCTCTCCACTCAAATGTGTTTTTGTGCATAATTGACACGTTATAAGACACTGATTTGACACACTGTAAGTTAATAAAGATGAAGTGTGCACATAGAAATCTCCCATTAGTTCCGTCACCCACACACACACACACACACACACACACACACACACACACACCCTTCGTTAGCCACACACACACACACAAGCACATCTTGGCCTCCTGAAGTTGCCTCACACGGGGGATCAATAATGAATGACAGCTCTCACACCGATCGCCGGCAGGGTACACTGAGTTCTTGCTCGCTCCTGCCAGCAGGAACCTGCGCATCATCGCCATCGCCATCCTCGTTACACCCGGCACACACTCCTTCGCTCACACACTCACACACACATGAGTGTTGAGAAGATAAGACGTTGCTGTGTGTGTGTGCGTGTGTGTGTGTGTGCTGCGCTGCGGACTCACCCCCCCTCTGTGTCCGTCCTCTCTGCGGCTGATGGTGGACCGGTGACTACGGTTTCCCCCGTCTGGCTGCACGGATACAGGCGCCGGGCAACAGCATCAGCAACAGCATCAGCGCTGCCTCCATGACATCACCATTGAGACGCCTGATTGGCCGAGGACTCTGCCAGCATCCCAGCCTGCGGGCCAATGGGAGCGCAGAGGCAGGACGGGGGGGGAGGGCCCACATCTCTTTGTGTTGCACTGCAGGGTGGGCGGTGGGATCGGTGGTTTAATGTGCGCTGCAGGAGTGTGTGTGTGTGTGTGTGTGTGTGTGTGTGTGTGTGTGTGTGTGTGTGTGGACCACGTCTGCATATATCTGCTGTGTGTGTGACATACTTGAGAAGCACTGAGAGGTTTTTTGGGATGGCTGTCTGTCTGCATGTGTGTGTGTGTGTGTGTCTGTGTGTGTGTGTGTGTGTGTCTCAGCAGGGGGTCCCGGCCAGGAAGCACGCAGGACTCTAAATTATTTACATCCCAGCTGTAAATACAGGAGCGAGCCGGCGCAGCGTGCAGCCCAACACCAGCTACTCAACTCCTCACAATGCTAATTCCAATCTCCCAATTCTTTCATCTCTAATCTGCACTTTAAAAAGGCTGCAAAGTACTTTTCACCACTGATTTTGTATTTCATTCTCAATGTTTTGGCTCAACTTAAGCAAGAAAAAGACCTCCCAGATAGTCATGTTTGGTAAAGCTCCATTTATGAGCTTTGATATACAGTCAATATACAGTATTTGCTTGTTACATGGTACAATAAACAACAATCAAGCAAAAATATCTCCCAGTTTATTGTATTTGCTCTCTGAGGTTTGATCATGACATCATTCTTTCGCAGTAAAGCAGTAGTGAAGCTGTTTTCTTTCCTGGTTGGATGCCGAGCAAGTCTTGTATGACACATTTTTGGGGGTTTGGAACAGATGAAAACTGAGTCACTTTGATCTGCAAAGGAACCGTCAGCAACTGAGGTTCACCAAACAGGACTCGTCTGATTGGCTGATGTTAGTGAGCCAGCTGGGAGGCAGAAAGAAAAAAATGCAAACCAGACCTTCAAAGTTGCTGCGAGTTGCACTTTCTCTTTCAGTGGAACCCTGACACCATTTTTGAGACTGCAGCGGTTGAAGCTCAGCAGTGATGGCGTGGAAACACCATCGCTGTTGCTCTTTTCTCCAGTGAGGGTCTGAGGCCGTGGTTCTGCTCCAGGTTTCTTCTGTTAAAGGGAGTCCCCCCCCCCGTCGTCCAGTGCTCGGGAGGGAGGGTCGGGGTCTCTTTAATGAATATCTAAGCGGGTGGTCTAGACCCGCTCTTTGTTAAAGCGCCCAGAGGAAAGTGCTTGTTATGCATTGATGGCGTGTAACATTTGCTTTAAATATTAAATGAATATTAAACCTTTGGTTTTGGTTTGGTTTTAATTTTAGGTTCATTCTTATATGATCATTTTCATTATTTCTACTTATTTCAGCATTTTTATGTATGTGTACTGTACATTCTTGGGAGAGTGTTATTATCATATAATTACATTTGACTCTCATTTTGGTTCTATTCAATTATTTAAATATTGGAGTATTTTTCATTTTATTTATATTTTGATTAATATTTTGTAATTAATTCAGAAGTTAAGGTTTATTTAATTAGGTATTTTCTTATTTCTATTTATTTACTTATTTTCATCATTTGCCATTTGATCTTATTTTATTACTAATTTAGTTCATTATTTATTTTTCTACCATTTTGCTCTAATAAGTTTATATTTTTCCTCCTTCACTTGCTATTGGAAGTAATTTGTAACGTAGCAATAATAATAATATAATAATAATGATAAGAAAATATAAGAATTCTGATGGTGGTGGTTCTGATGGGAGAGGAGAAGAAAAAGGAGAATGGAGGACAAACGCTGATGAGAAGCAGAGGTGAGGTGACATCAGTGGCGCCGCCCTTTGATCCTGCATGCAGCTCACGCCGGCTTCATGATGTCACCACGGCGACCACAAGATCAAAGAGCCATGTGCTGCCGGCCGACAACACCGGCGGAGAGAGAGAGGGAGGGAGGGAGGGAGAGAGAGGGATGCACGAGGTCACATCAGGGTGTGTCTGCTGTCGCTCTGCTCTCCACTGACGGTAAGGCGGTGTGTGTGTGTGTGCATGTGTGTGTGTGACATGAGGCAGCGCTCACATCCTGGAAATGAGATCACTGGGGAGCGAGCGAACGAGCGAGCGAGGGAGCGAGGGAGGCGAGGATGAGGATGAGGATGAAAACAAGATCAAACAGATTGTTTTAGTGATTCTGGGAGAAGAAAGATAAGATGGGTTGAGGAGGAGGAGGAGGAGGAGGAGGGAGGAGGTGTGTGTGTGTGTGTGTGTGGGGGGGGCACCAGAGGTATAAATGAGGGAGGACCGAGCGAAATGTGGGGAAAACCCACAAGGGGAGAGAAGAGGAGCTGCTGAAATGAGAAAAGAAAAAAAGCCAGAAGAGAAAGAGAAAGAGAAATCCATCCATCCATCCATCATCCATTCATTCATTCATTCATTCATCCATACCTCTATGCATCCATCCAGCCATGTATCCATTCATTCATTCATTCATTCATTCATCCATCCATCCATCCATCCATCCATCCATCCATCCACAGGTTTCAGAAAAAAAATATGCAGAATAATAGTACAACTTCAATAACAGTGTAACAACAGTGTAATAAGCCAAACAATGAGACTGGGTAAACTCTAAACACCTGCTCCATCCATCCATCCATCCATCCATCCGTCCGTCCATCCATCCATCCATCCATGCATCCATCCATCCATCCATCCATCCATCTATCCATCCATCAATCCGTCCATCCATCCATCCATCCGTCCATCCGTCCATGCATAAAAAAAAAAGCTCAGGGGAGCCAGAAGAGAACAGACAATCCCACATTTTACAGGATGAAGAGCAGGACGAGGAGGAGAGCGGTAAAATAAGAGCCGAGCGAGCTGCCAGGAAATGCAAACCCACGGAAGCGATGGAGGCGGAAATTTTAGATCTGAAAACACACTTCAGGAAATAACAAGAAAACAAACCAAAAAAACCAGATGAAGAGCTGCTGACCTGCTTCGCTTTTCTGTCTCATAATCAGTGTTCATGGCGAGGATGACGCTCTTCTTGTACAGTATCTTCAAAGCACACACGCACACACACACACACGCACACACACACATACACACGCACACACACACACACACACGCAGCCCTCGTGGCCTGCTAAAACATAAACAGTTGCAGTAGCTCAGCGGCAGCACGCGACTCCTGATCTAAAGTCTGACATCATTCCTCGCCTCCTCGGGATGAGATCATCCCATCCAAGTGCTGCGGCCCACTCACTCTGCTGGGAGTGTGTGTGTGTGTGTGTGAGCGTGTGTGTGTGTGTTGCAATTATGTGTGTGTTACAATAATCACATATACATGCAAAAAAAGCTGCAAAAATCATTACTGGAAAACCGATTTTAAGTCTGTGTAGCCTCCTCTGAAATGGTGGAGTGTGTGTGTGTGTGTGTGTGTGTGTGTGTGTGTGTGTGTGTAAGTTTTCTGTGAGTCATCGGGCTTTTGTAGGTGTCTATTGTAGCCCAATCCGATTAGCGCCCAACTACTTGAATGATGTAATTGAAGGCGAAAGGCTTTTACTGATATTGATCGGGGGAAGGGGGCGTGGTCAGAGGAGGGGGAGGGGGGAGTTAAGCCCCGCCCACTCCGACACACATCCAAGTATTCTTTATCCCACGAGTTGTGCAAAACATTTGGCCCGGGTTGTCGTGCGGCTCAGCTGAAAGAAGCCAGATAAATGGCCTTGCTCTCACAAGCAGCTGCGAAATATCCGTCTGCTTTTTCGTGTCCGTCAGCAGAAACGGCGGCGGAAGCGAGACGCCGGCGCCGCGTTTTCACATCAGTCAGTTTCACGCCGCTTTAAATTGACCTAAATTCCACAAAAAAAAGGAATCCTCAGGAAATAAAGTTTGAGGAAGCGCAGCTGGTGACCCGAACCCGCCCGCCGTCCTCATGACCCTTTTTTTTTTTTCGTACTGTTCAACAGCGTTGTCAGAGAACAGCCTGTCTGGAACAGCCCGTTACCATGGGAACGGTCTGGGAATGAAGACTGAGGAAATAAATGATGGACTGCCAGGAAAGGAGTGCATGTGTATGTGTGAGGGCCTTCATCTCTCAGTTCGCTATGGACAACTTTGATCTTTCGAGGTTCAGATCAAGAGCTGTTGCCGTGTAGATGTGTGTATTATGGGATGTCCAGCTCACACAGAGCAGAGTAACACGCAGCAGCTCCGGATCGCCAGCTGATATGATCGTACGGGTCATTCTGCCACTTTTCAACCTAATGAAAGCTGACTTATGCTGTCCATCTCTGGCTGACTTCCTTCCGTGATGTCACTGTGGAGGCGGAGCTGCCGGGCGGCGAGGTGGGTGGGGCCAACAGAGATGGACGCTGATTCATTGCTGCAGCAACTTTCTCATCCACAGTGACCTCATGGCAGGAAGTGGGTGTTTGGTTCCTGTGAGTGTTTTACATCTCACAAAGAAAGTCGCCCACAGAAAGTTTGTTATGAATCGGAGCTAATTTGAACTAAACTGAAATGAATAGCATCCGTCCATCCATCATCATCCATCAATGTATCCATCCATCCATCCATCCATCCATCCATCCATACCTCTTTGCATCCATCCATCCATCCATCCATACCTCTTTGCACCCATCCATCCATCCATCCATACCTCTATGCATCCATCCATCCGTCTATCAATGTATCCATCCATCCATCCATCCATACCTCGATGCATCCATCCATCATCCATCCATTATTATATTATAATTCATCACCACCTTTGCACACTTTTCTACCCTAAACTGCCCAACTAATGAGTTTGTTGTTGTTGTTGTTTTTATAGTCAATCAGCTGTGTCCCTCGTTCCAGCCAGTCATCATATCAAGTGTTGAGCTGGAGCTGGTTTGTCTTTGCTGGACAACTGTGTCAACATGGCCGACAAGGGACAGACCCTCCACCGCCCCCCCCGCGCTTCTGTGTGAATATAAACATCTCCTTTTAGTGTGTAGAAATATATAGACTCAGTTTGATGTAAATACCAATGACCACATCCCCCAAAACATATGTCTGGTTAAATTCATGGAAATATTAATTAATACAATCTGGATTAAAATAGGGAACAGATTTTGGTCGGGGAATTGACAGTCTATGGCCAGACTGTAGTAGTGCCTCCAGGGGCATAATAAATATAACATAATAATCGAGATGACAGCTCAGCTGTGAGGTGAAGTCCTCTGACTGTGGCCGAGCTGCAGCTGTCGTGTCCACTCGTGTCCGACAGAAACACAGAGAATCCCTCTCTGCGAGCTCGGGGGCGAGTCAGCCGCAGCAGTTGGAGGTGATTTCCTCTCCAGGGCCGTGGGTTTTGTCTGGTGCCATCTGCTGGCCAAACTCGGTCGCGTCTCCACACTTTGAGGTTCTCCAGCAAGGAAAGTTCCTCCTCTGGCGGTTGAGACTCCCTGTGCTACCAGCTCCCAGCAAACACCTGGGATTGGTTTTGTGCTTTAGTGGTTTATTCAGGTTTGAAAGGATGAAGATGTGTGTGTGTGTCAAGAGCTCAGCTTTGACAGTTATGGCACACACACACATCCTCACTTAAGTCACTTTTGGGATATTAAGGCATTTTTACTCTACCTTTGGGGACTGACTCCGATTTTCTGGAGACTTACCCTAACCGTAATTAAAACAACTACTTGCCCTAAACCTAACCCCAATGAAGGCCAACCCTAACCCTAACCCTAGCTCAGGAGTAAAGGTGCATCTTTGACTGACCGTAGCTCCTGACCAGAAATTGCTAGAGTCCTGGAAACAGTGCCGAACACGCTGGTATCGGTCCCGAGATGAGCCACAACTGCAATAAGCTGGGTCCCGAGCTCCTACTACCTTGCGATCTGGAGATACAGCCTATTTATAACGCTCCTAGAGCCTCGGGACCAAGCCCAGTGTGTTCGGCAGCAGGTGGTCAAAGGCCATGTCCGCAACCGAGCGCCGTAGAGACTCGGGACCGATACCAGTGCGTTCGGCATGTCCTAAAACCTGGGGTTGGGTACTGTTTCCAGGCCTCTAGCATTTTCTGTTCAGGAGCTACAGTCAGTCAAAGACGAGCCTTAACTCCTGAGCTAGGGTTAGGGTTAGGGTTTCTCAACCCTAATTTACCTCCAGCTAGGGTTAGGGTTCAGAGAACCGAAGGTCGTAGAGCGATGGGGCCAAGTTCTACCCCCAGGTTTTTGGGCACCCCGAGTGCTGGGTCCCAAGCTCCTACGACCTTGCGTTCTGGAGATACAGCCTATTTATGACTGTCAGAATGTGCGTATCTCAGCACTGGAGGCTCCTAGAGCCTCGGGACCAAGCCCAGTGTGTTCGGTAGCCATGAAAATATAGGGGGAGATGTTGGTTTGAAGTCTTTAGCACATTTGCATCTCAAGTTATGGCGAGTCTTTCCAAGTTAGGGTTACCATCACTGCAATGACAGGTGGTCAAAGGCCATGTCCGCAACCGAGCGCCGTAGAGACTGGGGACCGATACCAGTGCGTTCGGCACATCCTAAAACCTGGGGTTGGGTACTGTTTCCAGGCCTCTAGCATTTTCTGGTCAGGAGCTACAGTCAGTCAAAGACGAGCCTTAACTCCTGAGCTAGGGTTAGGGTTAGGGTTTCTCAGCCCTAATTTGCCTCCAGCTAGGGTTAGGGTTCAGAGAACGGAAGGTCGTAGAGACATGGGGCCAAGTTCTACCCCCAGGTTTTAGGGCACCCCGAGTGCAATAAGCTGGGTCCCGAGCTCCTACGACCTTGCGTTCTGGAGATACAGCCTATTTATGACTGTCTGAATGAATGATGATATTTGTTATACAATTTGATCAGAAAACATTAAAACAACTCTTCTGGGCCTCGTTACTCGTCACTTTAACTGATCACGGTTGTACGAGGCCCGAAGGTGAAGTCACAGATTGTGGCTGCAGCTCCGGCCGCCGTTATGCTTTCTGGAAAAATGAGGTTTTTCCACTCAGACCACAGTTTACTCCGCCCACAAAAATGCATGAAAATATCAATCAGAATGTGGGATTGTGTGTGCAGATTTCTCTTGCAATGACAGTCAAAGGAAATTTCCTTGGAGAGCAGCGAGAACAAGAAGAAGTCTGAGGGTGAACCTCACAACTCCCAGTCAGAACAAGTGCCCAACATTTGGAATATGGAAAGTTTCAAAGTGCTGTTTTCAATTTGACGAGTGGAGGCAGTGATGGAGGGTGAAGCTGACCCACTTTCCCTCCATCACGTAGCCGTCACAAACACATGGAGGCCATACGCAGTCCGTCGGGGCTCTAATACACTCACAAATAAATCAAATATCGTATTCTTTTATCGGCTCTGAGAAGCAGAATGAGCCAAATCTATTTCTAACTTTGAGTGGATCCCTTGAAGTCGAAGGCGGCTCCTCTTTCCAAAGCCCAGCCTCGGTCATAATAATAATAATATTCATAAAAACAAGAAGAAAATACAAAATTTTTTCTTTTACTTGGCAAATCAATTCTCAGTATCCAGCTGCTTTACTCGTGTGCTCTGGCAGCGATGTCCAGCGATGCTGTTGGCGTGACGAAAACACACTCCCTCACCGTCTTCCCACATGTTAACATGGCTAATGGTGTTGATGGGAACATTGGGAGGCGCCACCGCTCGGAATGGTGTCGAGGAGAATGTGTAAGAAGAACGCAAATCTTTTTTTGCTTTGATTTAAGAAATACATCAATCAAAAATATCACGATCTACATTTTGCCCATGAGCAGCTTGCTTTGGATTATCCCCAATGAAGTGTCATATTATAAATAAAGTATAAACACTCTAAAGTTTCCAATCGCCAAGACACTCAAATAGTTTCTGATTGACCACAGAAACTTTAGATGACTTGGTGTTACTTTACTTTGTGGTCATTTGCTGCCACCTTTGATTTGACTAACAGGAGATCTCTACTAGAGTTAATACTGAGCCCGTTTTTTCCCAGAATTGTTCTCTTTTTTCATCAGCTGTCCCAAGGGGGGAAAAATCTCTCCTGGGACACAATTTGTCCCATTTTTGGGGAAAATGTAAAAACTTCATTGGTTTCCCTGGTTCTGCAGTCTAGAAAGGTTCCCATGCTTCTGTCGCTATTTAAAAATGTCTGTTTTCCTCCGGTGTTTCTACGTCACGCATCTAGTCCGGTGATAACCTTGGCTCGTTTGCGCGCCCCTCCCATTGTTCAAAGAAGAAAACTTGAAATTGATCGCTTCCGCTTGGGCCGAGCGTCTTCCATTCACCAGATTTTGGCATCTTATTTGAAACTGATATACTGACAGGCTTTGACATGGATACACATATTAATGGAACATCCAACTGACATAAACATAAACACGCAGATTTGTATGGACGACAGTTTTATGTTGATATGTGAATGACTTCAGTTCCTAAGATTCCTTGTTTAATTTGACCTATACATAATAATGAGGCTCCTTCCCCACTGATGTGTTGACACTGGTTTGATTCCCGGCCCTGTGTGTGCGCGGTGCGAGACCTTAAACTCATCAAACCCTCAGAGTTCAGAGGTCTGTGTGTGTGTGTGTGTGACTCCCTGAATGAACAAATGTATTAACATTACTTTGTATCTGTCTCATATGTCCAGAATTCATGTTAGTTGGTTAGTCTGAACTAGTAATAATGGCCCAGCCTGGTCCAGCACAATGTTTGCTCCCTTTTTTCCCCCACAAATCCATTGGACTTTTAAACTGTCAAGCAAACACACTATATGTGCTTTCATTTGGATCCCGCCTACACGTGATGCATATATTAACTGTGATGAAGTTAGCTAGCTGCTAACTCCATCCCTCCAGCTCTCCCATGTACACGCTTGTAAAGGCCCTTTTAAAATGTAAAGCAGCAGCTGCCTGCCGCGTCTGAAACAATGCTTCACCAAAAGAGAAATGCCGGCCGTAAAAACCAAAACAATGAGGATGGAAGACCATAAAATTCAATGGATGTGGATGTGTGTTTGACTGCAGTTGTTTATTATTCTCCGTTGGTCCATAGCTGCTAATTACAAGCGGAAAGTCTACTTGTTGTATGAGGAAAGAGCCCCGGTGATAAAATAAACAGCTAAGTGAAAGTATCTCGATGCTAACCGGACACGTGTGTTGAAGAACAAGGTACGACGTCGGTGTGTTTGTTTTAGTGTGATAACGAGTGTTGCTTGCTGATGGTTTTGGGCTAATCGGTTCAAGATGGAACAAAACATAATTGTGTGTGTGAGTGTGTGTGTGTTTGTGAATGAGCTTCTAATGAGGGAGTCGGTGTTCCGTGCTTGAAAGGACACACAGTGAGCAGATGGGTGACAGACCGACACACACACACAGACACACACACACACACACACACACACACCGTCCCACTGAGAGCACTGGCGTTTATCTTTGTTTACTGCTTTTGTACCACAAGACAAGCTGACCAGGATGGGTGACCTTTGAACAGCCGGGTCGGAGGAAAAAAAAAGACAGAGAACCAAAAAATACCGACTATTTGAAAGACAAAGAAAGGGAGGCAGATTTAGGAAACAACAGGGGAGCGCGGAGGTGACGCAGAAAAACACCCAAAGGCTCCAAAGGCTCCGGCCAGGCGGCTGTTTTCGCCCACCTGTTGGATAAACGAGCGCAGCCCCCCACTACTGTAACAAAGGCATATTTTAAGTCAGCTTCCAACATTAGAAACAGATCCAGGTGGTGACCCACTGAACAAACAAAGAGTCAGGGTCACACTGAGTTGACCTTTGACCCCCCCTGGCAAATAGGTTCAACATTTTCTCCAGAGGACGGACAGGCCCCCCCCCCCCCCCCNNCCCCCCCCCCTTTTAGACGGAGCATGTGTTTTGGGGGGACTGTCAAGGCTCATTTAACAAAATTTACCCCCCATTTAAGGCTACTGTTAACCTCTCGCCCAGTGGCTGTTGGGCCGTAATGGCGTTGAACCCCAGCTGTGAACTTTCTAAAAATCAACAGAGGAAACGTGGGGATTTGGAGACACTAACCAAGTCCTTATGCCTCTTTTATGGGGTTCACAGTTTTCATCTGTATTAATTGAAATGACCGAACATTGGGAAAAACATCACTCATTTTATTCATCTTGTTTCAAAACAAAGCAGAAAAGCTCTGATAAACAAACTACATGCTGTAGAATCCAACAGCAAAGGAACAGTTTGAGTGACTGCTGAAATCCATAACACAGCTTATAAACCTGAAACACAGTAACAGATACAGTAAATTGCATAATACATTGATAACCACTTAAATCAAATCTGACTTATCAAAGAATAATCTCATCAACATCATCATCAAATGCCTCAAACCGAGTATCAAATCCGAATCATAGCACTTTAACTCCACACTGACGGGATCTGTGCTGCTGATGACGGTTCTTTGATGGAATTGCGCATGACTGCTAAACTACACAAACCCTTCAAGCCTTTTCAGGGCTGAGATCTCACTTGGAACTAAATCAGTTTAAATCACATTTCTCTAGTTCAAAGTTCAAACTTCAGTTACAACGAGACTCAAAACGTTTTTCTTGTGGCCAAACATATTTACTGAAACAGTTTTAGTCGGCGTTGATGAGAAGCAAAAGAAAAACAGGGAGCAGCACAAAAGAACCATAGACTTCTGCATCTGTTTTTCTTTGGGATTCGCTCTCCTGCTGAAGCCGTCCAGCAGAAAATGCCGAGAATCTGGAACTCCAGCGCATCATGACTCGGTCCAATCCTTGAAATTTGGCTCCTTCTAAAGTTGGCCTCAGAAATTTCTCCGCCGTGTCAGTTAGGGGTCTGTTTTATTTTTAGATATAATCATGTTCCCATCAATTGGACATTACTTTCAGAAATCTATACATTTGAAAGCCAAAAGCAACAGGCTCTGTTTTCCCCGTGCATGAACTGAGCGATTTCATTTCAGGTTAACCATGTGGTTTGAGTTAATCAGGCTTCCACACGGCCGGGTCTAAATGAGACATGTCACACAGCGTGAGTGTTTGGACCCATAATGAGTCCAAAAACATACAGGATATTCTTACATAATCTGGAATTCTGTCCAGGTTTTACCTGCTTTGCGGCCAATAAACCTGGATTCCGCAAGATTGCGCTCTGATGAGTGAGAACTTGCACGGATGCTGAAAAGTAAGTAGACTTAATTCAATTGTCATGTGTAACTGACCCTCCATGCGCGGTGCTTCGTCCCACGGGGGGAAAGCGAGACATATTTAGCATTTTTGGGCATTTTTTCAGTGCTCTGAAGAGTAATGAAATCAGACGAGGACAGGAAAAGCGATGACACATGTCGCTGATAACAAAAAGGCTTTTGAGGAACGTTATGCTCCCTAATTCGCTGGAATTGGGTGAAGAAGTGCGAGCAGAGCAGCCGACATTAGTTCAGGCCACTTCTGGGGCCAAACACACATGTGTGCCAGTGGAAAAGTGAATTCCCCCCTCTGATGTTGGGGCCCGTCGGCTCCCGTCGGCTGACCACCACCAGCTCATAAAGCGGGGCCAGACCTCTGCCACGCCTTTGATCGCTCTACACCTTGAAGAAGTCCTTCACATTTATCACGGCTTTAAAGAGGCACTCAGTGATGCGATGATCCGCCACATTCCTCACGTGTTTCCCTCTTGGCAATTTCCTTAGAAAGGCCCGCTGCTCCTCCCCAAACAATGTGTGAGAAAAAACAAGAGTCAGCTTTCAAATGGACAGAAAATAGATCTTTTTCTTCATGCTGGAGATGATGCATGATGGACGATCCCATAAAAGTTTGGGAACAAATTTCCCATTGTTATCAAATCCATTTATTGACATACATGTAAGGCTATTGAAGATACAACAGCATGACGGGTTTGGTGTCTGTGTTAACCGTGGTTTGATGTGTGATGAGATAATACCAGATTAATTTCAACATCTGCTCTATTTCAACATCAGAATAAGCATTGATTCATTGTCATGCTGCGAACCAACGTCCAGAATTCAGGATATTTGATTCTGTAACGTCCCATCACTCATCAGCGAGTGTTCCTATCTGACACTTGCAGGGTAACAAGCTGCGAACACAACCTTCACATCATCACCTTAGTGAGCGTGTTAGCAAGCGGATGCTAACGTAGACTGGCAGCAGACACACGGCAACAGTGTTTGTGTGTTTTGACACTCATCTGTTTCCCACAAACCCTTACGTGATAAAGTGGTTTAGTATTTTATGTTGACTAGCACGCTACTGGGGTTGGTTTAAAGCTGGACGGGTGGTGTTTGTGGAGTTTTAGGGCTTTTCTGTTGAACACATTGCCACTAAAATGTTGAAATAAACTCTGTGTGCGACCCAAGCTGTAAAAGTTTAGCTGTAAAACCAAAACAAAACACTGAAAGTGAATAAAACGCCCCAAAAAGAACCGAGCTAAGGTGACCACTTATATTAGCATTTCTATGATTGCTCTGCTCTCTGGGTGTCTCACACCAAATATCACTATCAAACATTTGTTTACATGAATACCACAATCAAAATCACTATCAGCAATATATTACTTGTATCGAACTGTAACAGTGTTGCTTGTGCAGTAAAATTCCATTCCGATTTCAACCAGAGAAAAAGCTTTTCAAAGAAGCTCAAAGTGTATTCCATAAGTTGCATCAAAGCAATAAAAAATGCTGCATTCATGGTGGTTAATGGTGCGCTTGTTTCGCTAATGGCCGCCCATCTTAATGGAAATGGTGTGTGCACAGTGTGAATGCACACACGTTAAACAGCGTTTTCCCGTCATTGACATAAAAAATACAGATTAACGATGAAAAGTGATACAGGAAATCATATTCCTTTGACTTTTAGGACTGAAATCATTTCAATTTTCATGCAATCAACAAAGCCTTCCTGCAACCCAAGATTTATACAGGAGCCCAAACCACCATTCAGCATGAACAAAACAACAACAAAACAAATGACCCCCTTTGGCTTTTCTCAGTGGAAATAAACCCCCCAAATCTCCGCATTGCGTCTCCTTACATGTGAAATCTTACCTTTAGCGCTCCCGGCTGATGTTTCCCCCAGTGGTCCCATTTAAAAACAGGAAGGACGGAGGCCCTCCTCCTCCATGAGGGCCTCCTGCACCGCACCGCTCTCTCTTTAAATCACAGCCGCCGGACCTGCAGGGGGCAGAGGGGAACATAAAGCACGGCGGCTGTGACAGTCCTGGGGGGGGGTGCAGATGAACAAATGCACGAGGGATGGATTAATGTATACCCTGAACTAATGTCCACGCCCTGACCTAGACACTCATGGGGGTAAAGGGCAGATTGAAGGATACGCGCTGACCCCCATTGTCCCCTGCTGATAATAAGGACTCCATGAGGTGCCTCTTGGGCTTAGAAAGTTAATATATTTCTTTGAATTGAGCAGAAACTGTGTATTGGCAGACATTTTAGTACAATTAAAAGCCAAGTGGACACCCTTTACTTTCTTGTAAGTGGAAGTTTGAGACGAGTGTTGTCTGGCCTGAGCCGGCTCTGGTTCGGATCACACCAGAAGTCCCCGAGCGCTGCCACAGCTTCTCTTCAACGCTACTTTCTTTTCTTAGTTTTTCAAGGCTGATAATTTCATTATTGTTCTCCGCCTCCCTTCGACAGGCTCGCGTTTCAGGACGGATCAGTTAGGACTAGGGAGGAATGCCTCTGATATGAGGTGTGTATTTCTGTGTGTGTGTGTGTGCCTTACACGCTAAGGAGACGGTACTTAACACCAGGATCATTTAGTACACAGTCTAATTTAATGTGTATTCAGTTAAACCAAAGCGACCCGACGACTTGGCTCAGTTGGCAGAGAGGTCAGCAGGTGTTTCAGTGTGTGAATCTGTAAAATGTTATTCATGTCAAAGCACTTGGAAAGCCTCGCAGGCATAAATACTTCTGTAACAGTGTATCAGGACGGTCCACTGACTACAGGATTAAAACCTGATTACATTTCCAGTAGCTTTCACTTTGCTTTCACAAACAGCACACTTGAATGAATCAGTTATTTCAAGAGATACTGGCAGCGTCTCCCAAAGGAGAGCACAGATGCTCGGAGAATCGCTCCAGACTAATATATGACCGCTTTGCTGTCACGGTTCCCAGAGGATAGATGTAATACACCCTCCTGACCTTCATCTACAACCCACCAAGAACCCTCAAATCTTTGCTTTTTTCCAATCAATCTCAACAGTGGATCAATTGCCGTGAAGTTTGGTGGGCCTAGAAGGTCCCTGATGGTTGATAATCTGAAAACCAGTTAGCGTTCCCAGTTATCAATTGCAATACACCCACTTCGTGGATCTTCAGAGATATTGGTCCAGACATTCATGGTTCCAGATGTCAGTGTTGACTTTCCGTGGCGCCATTACAAGTTTCACATCACTTCCTGATGGCAAATACTCCCAAACGCTTCAACTGTACTTCCTGTCTATTGAGAATCATTGTACTCATTTACAGACGAGAAGATCTTTGTGAACACTGTACCTGCTAAACACATTAAACGTAAATCCCTTGTACAGTCTTATGGCGCGGATAGCGTGCCGGTAGACACTTCATCTTGTCATCCTGTTACTTTACTGTTGCACTTTTACAGTCAACTCTGTGATCTCGGAATGTGCAATGTGCTTTAAAGATCAGCTCGGAAACAATGCTCTGTTAAATTGGCTTCGAATTAGCAAGTCAACGGGGCTCACAGATTGAGAGGATCATAAATTATCAGCCGTTGTGCTATTACTTCAAAGTGCTTAGAGCAGTGAATCAAGCAGACAGTCCCAAAGGGCCGCATTCATCTGAATCCTTCAAAGCTTTGACTTTGACTGCTGATCCAGGAAAACACGGCCCACATGACTGCAACAATTATGATGTGTGCGCAATGTTTCAGATATATGAAGTACTTGAGTAAGTTGATGGGAAAAAGGCAGGAAAATATGATATATTAAGTCCAAAAGCACATTTCTGTTCCCTCATTTGAAAATAGTAGCTGCCACTTAATCAGTCTCGATGCCAAGACAAACATACAAACTAAATTCCTTTTCCAAGAGCTCAAATTTCACGGGGGCGCACAACGCTGACCCTGAAAAGTGGACTCATTGGAGGGGTTTCACCTCACAGCACCTGTAACTATCAAGTGACCCGCTTGTCTCAAACACAAATACGACTGTTTGTCAAACTGTCACCATGGCAGCGTTCAGGAAGTGTAGAATGATTATACTGCAGTGGAGGGAGTGTGCTCCGAGCCCTGGGGTTTTATTGGGGAGAGGCCCGAGCAGAGGCCCGAGCGGACAGAGTGTGAAATGTGGTGGCACGTGTGTGTTTGACGTGTGTGTTACAGTGTGTGTCGGGGCTGTTACTTCAGACTGGCGGAAGCTGTGCTTTGTTGGCGCTGTAACTACTGGTGTGTGTCCGCTACATTAACTTCTGTCTCTATCCATTTAGTCTCGGGGGCTAAACGTACATGACAGCCCCACACTGTTGCCGCTGACCTCCGCGGCCAACGGCCTCTAGCTTCTGTTCCCGCACCAGCAGGATTCCTCTCGGGCTCGCAGCAGGCCAAGCTGCAGAAGCTACAGCCGCCAGTTTTAATGGCCAGACGCAAGAGGTCCTGCTCAGCTGTCACTCCACATTCAAAGTTAAACTTTCACTTGATTCATCTCACACTGTAATATCTGCCACCCCTGAGCCAAAAGTACCCTGACTGAAAAATATGACTAACATCATGCATGCATTTTGGAATGAATACTCTTATTTATTGTAGAGTTTAGAGAAATCAATGGGAAATAAACTCAACTCAAGTCAACTCAAGTCAATTCAGAAATTTACAGAAAATTAACAGAAAATAAACTCAACCCAACCCAACTCAACTCAATGCAACTTGATTCAGAAATTGAATGGAGACATTTACAGAAAATAAACTCAACCAAACCCAACTCAATTCAACTCAGCCCAACCCAAACCAACCCAACCTACCTCAACTCAACTCGATTCAGAAAATTGAATTGACAAATTAACCAAAAATAAACTCAACCCAGCCCAACCAAACCAAACCAAACGCAACCCAACACTACCCAACCCAAGTCAACTCAACCTATCACAGCTCAACTGAACCCAACCCAACTCAACTCTACTCAGCCCAACCCAACCCAACCAAACCAAATCCACCTCAACTCGACTCCATTCAGAAATTGAATTGAGAAATTAACAGAAACTAAACCAACCCAACTCAACTCAACCTAACAGAGCTCAACAGAACCCAACCCAACTCAACTCAACTTGATTCAGAAATTGAATTGAGAAATTAACAGAAAATAAACTCATCTCAACCCAACCCACCACAACTCAACTCAACTTGATTTGGTCCAACTGAACTCAAGATATTTTTAGCCTGCTAACATCAATTATCTCTAGTATCAAGGTCACATCATGAAAAACACTTTCTCACGAAATGTTCAACCTGCAGTCCATAAAGGTGGGCTAAGCCGAACCCGAACACCCAGCAGTCATCGTTAATGTGTGGGAACAACTCAGCCTCCAGTGTTTGTACATGCACCTCGGTGAGCCGCATGCTGTTACTTGTCTCCCTTAAAGTGATTTCTTCACTCTAATGGAAATGAGAAACCTGGTTTCCATAAACAGCGATGGGGATTGAGACAAGACAACTGATTTATCTGGTGTGGATTTAGCTGGGGGTTCTTTTTTCCCCTCTGCTGCCATTCATAAATCACAAGGATAATCCAACACGATTTAGAGTAAAATTCTTACATTTAGTGTAATTTATCACCACCAACCATTGGATATTCAAGAGAATAAATATGTAGAAGGTAGAGCTGCTTTAGAGCGGACTTTATGTTGCTCACAGAGAACATGTGAACATCCAACCCAAACACACAGTCCATTATATATGTTCCACCACTAGAGACTCTGGGCAGTGTAGATACATATTTTGTGACAATTAACCCAGAGGTTGCTGAGATATTTCAGTTAAAAACAACATATACAAAAATCACTGCAATAGCCATCTAGTTGCTGTATCACTGAAGTACTTTGGGAACATATGTGTAGTTTCTCATGTAATGTTACTTCAAAAGTTGTCCAGATATTTCAGCAGTGGTGCATGAACCCTCTCTTCCGATGGACCGTGTATCTCAGCTCCATAACGGGACATGCAGGAATGTTGAGGCTACCTGTCATAAAAAATACACATTTTTAATGTGACGACACAAACACAGGAAACAGTGTGCTGTGTTTCACCATCCGACCTCGTCCAGCTCTTCTTGGCCTTAATCCAACGCCAGTGAAAAACTTCATGTAGACCAAGCAGGAATTTGCGCTTCAGCACTGACATTAATGGGTGTTAAACATTCCAGTCAGTTTCTTAATGAACCTTCTCAGAGTTGTGATAAAGTCGGACTGGTGAAGACCGTTGAAGGATCAGGGACACTAACTGGGGGTGAAATTGTCCACAGCTGGAGCATCAGCGCCTCGACAGAACATCGCACACCACGACAAAGAAAAACAGCGTGTGGTGGAGCAGTTTATGGCTCGGCTGCGAGATACATCTGCTGCCATCTGGACTTTAAATAAATTATATTTGACCCCCCGACCACTTTTTATATTTAAGCCATGGTAGAAAAAATAGGAATGTCTCTAAGTCAATGTTGCTGCTAATCATTGACCCATCTGTTGCTCCTCTAATAATGATAATGATAATAATAATACTAATTAAATCCTCCTTGTATTGAATTTTATGGGAATTATTTGAGTTTTTGTCATTTTTTTCCAGTTAAAATACTGTGGCATTACGTAGCAAACTGGCGTTAGAGGGTTAAAATCCCCCCAAATAATTACTATTTAATATAGATATATTTCAGGCTGATTAAAAAGATGGACTCATTTAACGTGTAATTATTATTTTTTATCAAAAGAGGAGGGGTCGCTTTTTCATACTGAGGGACGGTTGAGTTTGTTTTAGGAACTCTTCAGGGCGGGGAAGCAAAAATACACAGGGGGGGGGTCTTCAGTGTCAAACCCACACAGTTATCAGCTGACTATACGCAGTGTTTTAGGGTGTTTTTACTCAGTGTTGTGGCTTTACAACCCTAGATTTTATTGTTGTTGTTCACTCCCACCGGCTCTTTTCAGCATTGTTTCTCAAAGCAGCAGGGGTGTGTGTGTGTGTGTGTGTGGGGGGGGG
>CAESWR010001272.1:87403-99920 GCA_903171835.1 Mullus surmuletus
CCCCCCACCGCTGCTACCAACAACCCCCCCCCCCACCACCACGTCTTTAACAGTTTACATCTCTCCAGCTGTTGGTACAAAAAAAACTGCACCTGAAACTTGGGATTCCGGTCTTCCAGTATGAGATACAGAACAAAACAGTGTAACGAAAACAGGTGTTATTTGAACACAAATCTGAATGAAACTTAACCCATAAAAGTGAAATAAATAGCTTTTACCCCGATTAAACATCTTAGACTTAGCACATTCTGAAGAGATAAGTACATACCACACACTCAGAAACTCGCTAATCTACTATACATTAGGGTACTTCTCATGTACACACACTCGGACTCCCCTGCATACTCGACTAAATACTCTGTATGAAAAGTACGTTAGTGGGCGATTCCACACACAGTGATAGTGGTTACTACTAACGATGGCAGAGTTGGACTCAAGTGCTGCAGTGTGAATATCTGGACCCTGAAAATGGGATTTATCGTTTTACTGTGGATTATTTCCACCTGTCTTACAGTTACACGATAGACTGTCTGATTGTCGGCAATCAGTAAGTGTGTTATAAGTGTCTTAGCTAACTTTATATTAGTTGGCGTTCTGTAACTAATATACTGTAATTTGGAAGTTAGTTAGTTGTTAGTTAATAATGATAATAATACTATAAGCACTTATTTGTAGAGAACCATCTCATGCTTTCAAAGAGCTTTACATGGATGTACATACAAACATACATTGATATATAGTGGCCTTTACACACATAACAGGGGCACTTCTGTTACATGGACCAAACACATCCCACCAAGAGCAAGTACTGGACAAACAGAGGCAAGGAAAAACTCCATTTCAGGAAGAAACCTCGAGCAGATCCACGAATCAGTCATGTGTTTTGACTGGTCAGGTTGGCAAGACATACAATCACAAAAGATCGAGGTTGATGGACAGGGCTGCATGATGTTGCTTTAAGGGGTTCCATGTTGTCATTGATATGGACCAATGTCAGCTGTCCCTGGGGGGCCCCTTTCCAGCCCGGGGGTCCGAGGCAATTCCCCATCCTGAGATTTGTAATGGGTTTGGAATTCTTCGGCTGGATCGCACCTTTGCATGCTGACATTGTCTAAGAGGTTTCAAAACAGTGTGCGACTGTGAAAATAATCTGATTTCTTTGGTCCCTCCAGGCTGGTGTGGAGGACATGAGGCGGCAGCAGCAGGAGGACAGAGAGAGGATCCGGGAACTGGAGAAGCTGATCAACTCCATGGAACAGCACTTGCGGCAGACCATAGAAATCTCCCGCAGTGAGACGGAGCGCTCGCAGTCCTGCTGCAACACCGTCACCGACCTGGAGAAGACGGTGACCGACCTGGAGGTCAAAGTCACCACCGCATCCAACAAGTGTGACGTCGTTAAAGGGCGGCTGGACAAGGAGCTGGCCGGCACCGGGGGAGGAAAGGGACGGGTGACGGAGGACAGGCTGAGCGGCAAACTCAGGGAGCTGGAGAAGAGGCTGAACAACACGGTGAGGAAGACGGAGCAGAGGTGCACCAACACCGGCAACAACGTGAAGGACACGGTGCAGAGGGACGTCACCCAGCTGCGCAACAGTGTCCTCGGGCGGCTGGACGACCACGGCTTCAAAATCGGGAAGATCGAGCTGGACGTGGCCGTCCTTGGAGACACGGTGAGGGATCACAGTCGGCGTCTGGGCCAGCTGGAGAACATAACCACCTTCCTGGACCGAAGGCTGACGACCACCACCAACATGTGCAACGAGACATGCGGTCGCAGCGGGAAAGGCAGCGCGACCGAGGACTCTGTGAAAACCATCGAATGGAGGGTCGTGGCCAACCAGGAGGACATTAAGAAGTTCAACACCAAGTTAAACGATCTGTCCGTGTCGGGCGACTCGCTGTCTGACAGAATCTTCGACCTAACGGACGACGTGAAGAAGCTGATCGAGGTGACGGGGAAGGACGGCGAGCACTTCAACAGGATAGTGACGGAGGTGGAGACTCTGGGCCGTGAGGTGGAGGACTGCTCCGTCTGCAGCAGCGTGGAGCGAGACCTGCGCGCCCTCACCAACTCCACCACGAGCGGCCTCAGCAGGTGCCAGGACGAGCTGACCGACCTGCGGCGGAAGGTGGACGGCGGTGAGTCGGCGTGCTCCCAGGTGTGCTCCAACCTTCAGGAGGAAGTGGGGCGCCTGCGAGAGGAGGTGGAGGAGTGCACCGGGCAGTGCAAAGTCAACATCAATGATCTGAAGAACCGGCTGGACGGTCACAGTGTCCACAGCGGCAGATTGGGAGGAGATCTGAAGTCCATCCAAGGAGAACTTGCCGAGGTCATGGTCACATTCAGCTCCATTAATAACACTCTGAAAGGCTTGGGAAGAACCGTGCAGACTCATGGGAACAGACTGACCGATCTGAATAACTCCAAGGACAACATCATCACCGAGGTAACGGGGCGAGGGCGAGGAGATCTTATCTCCTCCTCATAGGATTCTCAGCAGTCTCTGACATCTACAACCCTTTCAATCAAGTGGTTCAAAAGATGTCATTCATTTATTTTAAATGTGTTTCTAGTTGCAAAAAGTGAAACAATCCAAACAAACGGCCCTAAGCTCGATGCCAAACAAGCAAAAACCACGTGACGTGATGACAGTTTATCTCTCCCACTCAGCAACCCAACCAAGATAGCTCACTATTTTAGTTTGACACAACCTCGACCTCCAGTGATGGAGTGAGAAAGGTCTGTCGGAATGCTTTTATTCTTAAATTTGGGATGGAAACATTTAAACAGGTCGCCTCGGCTGCCCTTCGTGATCTGAAGCCGCCTCCCGCTTTCAAAGCCTCTGCTGCAGACATTAGACTGTCAGCAGTGAAGCCTCTCTGCTGTTTCAGCAAAACAGGCAAACTGCCCTGGAGATAACCCCCCCCCCCCCCGCACACACACACACACACACACAAACTCCACCCCCACCCAGGAAGATGTAAGAAACGAAACTATTTGAGCTCTGCACTTCAACATGGAACCTCCCGTGTCTGTTTGTGATGTTCCTGGTGTTTTCATACTTGCTAAGCTAATTTAACCTCGTAGTATTTGTGACATTGTGACGTCACACTCGCATGCCGGATGAGTTTGTCCGTGACAGCAGAACTCAAACAACCTTTCCTTCTCGTAGGAGGAGCGGAAATTTGCGCGGGAATCGCCTGGAGCGCGACAGAACGTCTGTTAAGCTAACACAGATGGACGACCGCTAACAGATTCTAGCAGCAACATGCTAACAAGAGACAATTACAAAACAAACAAGTATTTGAAAAAACTTTATTCTGGCAACACAAACATGAGCAGAGTCCATCCTGATTGGAATTAGTCTTGTAGATATTGACAACATCTCGGTTCAGCACCGACATCAGTAGGGTTCATCCTCTGGAGACTATAAATACCTTTGATTGCACTACTCTTTACTCCTTAAGTACTCCATTACTGAAATAGTTACTCTCTGTTTACTGACAGACATCATTCTCAGTCTGCAGCATCGCTAATATGGTTGAAAATGAGATCGTTTTGTCATGGCTGGCTCGATTTTGAAACCCGCAGCGTATCAAATGGTTATAAATACAATAAAGATATGTAGCAGCGGTTTATATGAGGTATTATGGGCTGCTTGATTAAAGTGTGCAAAAATAAGCAAAACTTTTCCTTTTGGAAACTAAAAAACTAATTATGACAATCAAACACTTCTGCGGTTATCTGTGTTTTGCCATAATATTATGAGAGCAAAGAAAATATTTGAAGATATTACAAACATGTGAGTTTTTGGACAAGACCTGAGATAATAAACGGACATATTTGCGTGTGTATCGGCAGGCAAATACACCGCCGCAAAAGGTGGAAAAATGTACGTTTGTAAAATTGTAGAAAGAACCTCAATCCAGAATAAACATTAGGGTTGCAGAGGGGTGGAAAACTTCCGGTAAACTTCCCATGGGAATTTTCAGGACTTTTCATGCTATCAACTTAAGTGAGGTCTTCAAAAATGATCTTCCTTGAAACAACATGATTGAACTGTGCACCAGGAATCACATGTGCAAACAACTCCAAGCACATTTGATCATCATCAAACACTGCTTCCCTTCGCTTTATTCATGACAGTTAGACTCACTTAGGGAAAATTCCCCCAAATTCCCTGAAAATTCATTCATAATGTTGGTTAAAAAGAATGCATTAGACATGTTTGCGTGAATGTCTGCTTTTATCAAACGAGAATGTTTCACACATGGAATCATTCCAATGGAGAGTTGTCAACATTGAAAATTCCCGAGATGTTGCAGCCCTAATAGACATATGACCGCGTTTCTGCCTCCTGTCAAAGGTGCGGAAGGTGCAGAAGGAGCTGACGGACCACATCGACGACACCAACACGCGATTGGTCAACCTGGGCAGAGACGTCCAGCTGATCCGGAGCAACCACCTGACAGAGGTGGGCGAGTGCCGGCGCTCCAGCGACGGCCTGGACCGCCGGCTGTCCAAGCTGGAGGGCGTGTGCGGGCGCTTTGACTCCTTCTCCGAGAACCTGGAGAGGATCAAAGAGGGCCTGAGCCGCCACGTGAGCGGCCTGTGGGGCTGCGTGGACGGCCTCAACGCCACGGCGAGGGCGCACACAGAGCTGCTCCACCACATCAGCCACGTCCAGCTGAGGGACGTCGACTCCAGGATCCACAGGCTCAACTCCAGCGTGGTGGACCTGGCCGAGGAGTTCCACGACTTCCTGGCGCAGGACTTCATGGGTGAGTGGGCGTGGACGGGCGGGGGGGCGTCACCAAACCATGTTGATGCGAATCTGTGCACATTTTGTAGAGGTTATACGGTAATTGGGGAGGTTTTCTACGGCGAGTAGCTGCGCATCACCAAGACCGGAGCTTCTCAACACTGCTCTGTGGAGCCCTGGACCCCCTGGATAGTTCAGATCGACCCGGAGGACCCACCCTGCTCTGGGTGGGGGGGGGGGGGCAGTGATGCAATTTGATAGAAACAGTTCTTCTTCTTTTCCCATAACAATTTCCTGCAGAGGTTTCACAATAAGAGGAACAGTGGGGGGCAATGAGAGAACTTGAAATGGATACAAACCGCGATATGTTTGTATAAACAGCGTCATGCAGTAACTTTCAACAATGTAAACAGGAGCGAAATCTCTTATTAAAACACAATCAATTACACTTGAGGAACAGATGTAATTAGAGAAGGTCCTGTTGGCCTCTGGAGTTCAGGTAGGAAAAGGTTGGAGTAAAATAATCCTATTTCTATGAATGTCGTAGGATCTTTTTAAAGGATTCTACGCCACTGGCACGGACGGGGGGACGGGGGGTTAGAGATAAGCGCTGCGAGGGGAGGCGAGGTCGAGCCACTGGGAAAAAATAGACCAAAGCTGGAATCCAGTCTGACCAGCGTTCACTTAAGAGCCCGTAAAGTCTGAGAGCGAGAGGAGCTTTTTGTAAACACGGCGGGCGACGACTCGACTCACTCCGGGTTTCACCTCCTCACTGTCTGATTTCCATAAAGAGCTGCTGTGTGTGTGTGTGTGTGTGTGAGGGGGGGTTCTGAGGAGGGGGTTTCCATCTCATAAGTCCTGCTTCTTTTCCAGGCCCGCCGGGTCTGCCGGGACCCATCGGAGAGACGGGCGAGCGAGGGGTCCAGGGTCCCGTCGGACCCCCGGGGAAGGTGGGGCTCCCGGGCCGAGAGGGCAAACTGGGACCCCGCGGACCACCAGGTGAGGGGGGCGCGAGTGTAAAGATGGTGACTACCTAATCAGCTGGGCGGTTACTCTGTTTTCCTTTGATGACTAACTCTGTGTCTCCTGTCCGGCTCCCCAGGTCTGAGAGGTGAACAGGGTACGTGTTGTTGTTTCTAAAGAAGGTCCAGATGAAAGCAGCCATTGTTGTTTGATCAGCTCTGACTCCTGCTCTCTGCCCCCCCCCTCAGGTGCTGCAGGGTCCGACGCCCACGTGCCGCGCCTGTCCTTCTCCGCCGCCCTGACACGGCCCACCAGGAGCTCCGGGACCATCGCCTTCAACAAGGTCTTCGTCAACGAAAACGACGCCTACAACCCCCGAACAGGTCGGCTGGAGCCTCTTACTGTTTTTATTAAAACCGCTTCTTAAGAATATTGCAGGAACTTCTGATTTAACCCTTAAGAGTTCCTTAAAAAACGTTCTCAATCGCCCCTCAGGATGAAAGACTTCCCCGCCATAAAGACTGCTGTAAAAATGTGATATTTTTTCCACTTTGAATGCGTCAACAATGTGTTGACAATCGCCCGGTTTACATGCTTCCTACCCGGTTACCGTAACTGTTATCTGGCCGCAACATGCTCACTCGCGCCTCCTACCCGGTTACCGTGATAACCGTTGCTCTAGCCAACACGCAACTTTTATTTTTCAATCACAAAAGGCTGAAATGTGGGACATTTTCGGGGGCAGCTTTAACCCGGGACGGGTCGTCCTCTCAATCCTGACAAACCATGAAGTGTCATGTGTTTTTTGACGGAGTTCCTCCGACTCCAGCAGTCGCCCTGATTGCGTCTCTCCCTCCGACCTCCGGCAGGTTACTTCACGGCTCCGGTCGGCGGGCGCTACTTCTTCAGCGGCATCCTGACCGGTCACAAGAACATGAAGATCGAGGCGGTGCTGTCCAAGTCGGGGACCGGCGTGGCCCGCGTGGACTCGGCCGGCTACCAGCCCGAGGACCTGGAGAAGCCCATGGCCGAGGCCAAGCACATCCCGGGAGCGCTGGCCGTCTTCAACATCGTGCTGCCCATGGAGGCCGGCGACACGCTCTGCATCGACCTGGTCACCGGCAAGCTGGCGTACTCGCCCGAGCCGCTCACCGTCTTCAGCGGGATGCTGCTGTACCAGAGCGTCTGATTGGACGCCGCCTCCCGCCGAGGCTTTCCCGGACCCTCGGACTCTGCCAGGCGCCGGACGGGCAGGAAAACCACGGAGGGACGTCGCGGAGAGGAGGGCTGCTCGCCGCCAGACAGGAGAGACCGCTTTTATTTTGAAAAGTCGGGAAGAAAAAGTTTTCCTTCTCAAACCGCAGGGATTTGATTTGCGCGTCGCAGCTTTAAGCAGAAACAGAAACGCTGCGGTTTGAGATTCTCGATGCCACATTTCACGCTGAGCTGCAAACTGACATCGCGTTCAGGTCTTTGTTATGATAACGACACGAATGAAGGCGGGGTTACGGAGTAGATGAAGTATTTTTTTTTAACGTGTTTATTCTTTTGGTGTGAAATCGGCCCACAGACGACTTTCGTGTTCACTGCCTTTTTACTTCCTGACTCTTTATCGTCTCACTGATACTCACACTTTCATTTTGACCACAGAGCAAATTCCCAGAAACACAGCGCTGGATGCCAGCTGTCCTGGAAAACACGCAGAGTAATTTAGAATTGAAGCGGAATGGGGGCTGAGGGGGGATGAGGGGGGTGGGGCTCGGGGGGGGCACAGTTGAAACCACTATTCTTTACAGAAGAAACGCTCCAATGAAGTCACTGACGGTTCAGCCGCAGGATTTTGTAAATCATACAACGGCAAAACAAAAGACTATTTTCGGAGCTTCGCTGCGCCTCCACACGGGGGGGGGGGGTTGGGTGGGGGGGGGCATTTTTTCCCGTCTGCCCTAATAAGGACCATAGGAACTTGGAACAGGGATCAAGCCTTTTGAATTATTAAGCTCTTACGATCTGCTCGTCTCACAATGGAATTTTTTATTTAAGGCGAACAAAAACAAATCTCCGAGCGACACTGAATCCTTCTGTGCTAAAAATGTCTCCTTTTGAACTCGGCCCCCTTTTTTTTTTTATTAAAACGCCCCCCGGGTGAAAACACCATGTTCCAGAGTTTGTAGATATTCCTGAGTGAGTCTGAACATTGTACATTTTCTCCACGCGTGCGGTGGTTGAAGTCACCTTGTGTTTATGAATGATGCATTCACGTGTTTGCTGGCAGTGTTCTGACTTTGCCTCCAGCGTGGGAAGGTGTTTCTGTGTTAAACGCTGACAGAATGTAAATATATTGGCCTTTTTAAGATTTCTATGAGTTACCACTTCACCTGCCAGGTACTGTATGTTTTTGTATGTTTGTGCCGCATGTGCCTCAAATACAAACACCCAGTTTTTCACAGGTGACGTCAGCAGTCTCACCTTTATTTTGGGGCTCAATTATTTATTGTGTTTCATGTATTAGAACGTTTTTATTCCCTTAGAGTCATTATATAGTTATATTTTATGGACTTTTTGGAAAGAAAGGTTGATACGTCCCAACACATATATATTTTCCCACCATATAAAATGGATGAAATGTTACATTTTTAGTGATTTCTGAGCTTAAGAATTATTGATTTCCGATATTTATTAAATAAAAGATTTTGATTGGTATTTTTGTCAGCTATTTTGACAAACATAGTTGACATTATTGTAGCTGTTTTAAACATTTTCAAAGGAATTTCTCACTATTAACTCATAATATTACAGTTATCATTGAATAATGACATTCATCGTGACTCTGATGTTACTTTATTAGATGTGTTAGTTTTTAAATGAAGGAAAGAGTTATGAGTTAGTTCATGAATTACACTGTTTTCTGACAAACAGGAACTTAGTTGTGATTAAAGGAAGACGGGACAGAGTGTGGACTTCAATGATAAATGTCTGTTTCTACAAGAGACAACGATGTGAACACGAGATCAACTTTACACAGATATTTGAAAGATCCTGACTCTGAAGGTGACTTTTTTGGCCTTTTCTCACCCAAACACAGCTGAGCTGAGCGGCTCCCGAGTACAAGTCATGTGTCTTTGATTTGCAGAGGGGGGGGGGGGGGGGGGGGCTGAGGACCCTCGCTGCCTGGTGCAGCAGTGACCCCCAGTGCTCACACACACACACACACACACGCTGAGCTGCTGCTGTCGAGGCACCCTGACCTTTGAACACAGTGACCTTTCAGGAGACGTTTTTCTCTGCCACTCTGTAGTGCGTGTGATTGTTCTGCGATGGTCAGTGTGGAGGCGTCAGCAGCTCCGACACGCTCGTCCCTCACAGCAGGTAAGATGATCTTTGAAGGCGTAACTCGAGCTGCTGGAGGAGGGAAAGACTGATGATGGCGTGACTGCAAGACGCGGTGGGATGACGACAGACGGAGAAGAAACAGACGTGTTATCAATGAAAAGACCTGGATGTTTCCCTGGAAACCACATCTGACTCATTTTCTTCCACTTTTACGACTTTATTCTGTAAAAAAGACTTTCTCAATCGTCCCTCAGGATGAGAAACATCCTCCTCCCTAAAAACAGCTGCAAAAATTAATATTTTCCCACTTTTTAGGAGTCATTGTTTTTAAGCAGCAACAGCAACAGTGGATTTGAGGATTTCTTATTTTCTCTGCAGTGACAGATTTTTTGTTCTAGCAAACTCTGTTATGAGTTTCTGTGAGCTCTAATTTAAGAACAGACTCCAGAATTTCACATTTGATAGGAAATGAATGTGAAAGTGCTCTTTACAGAAATCCTCCTTTTTGAATCTTTAGAAAAGCAGCAGTGTTTGGGTGCAGCTGTGTCCCTCTCTGCCAGACGCTCCGTTTTCCCGCGCTCGCCATCAGCACCTGAAGGCAGCACCGGACGGCCGCGCGCGCCGCCCGGACGTCCTTCCTTCCCGGGATTCCTCGCGTTCCGTTGCCATGGAGACAAAGCCCGTCTCTTCCCCCGCGGCAGCTCGGAGTGAGAGGTTGTGCGAGCAGCTGCGACGCGCTGTGTGTGTGTGTGTGTGTGTGTTTTAACAAAAGAAGAGAAGATTGAATTTTTCCAGCCGTGACGCGGCCAGGGGGCGTGGCCACAGGGGGCTGCAGGTGGGTGCAGTTCTGATTTAAAGAGTCACTACAAAGGCTTTGACTTTCCCGCGCAGCTTGTTTGCCTCATTTGGTGCAACATTTGACTAGTAATCTTTCTTCTTCAAAGCCTCGTGAACTTTTTTCACTGATAAAAGCTGATTTTCGCTCTAAAGCAACTGGAAGTGTTTCACAGGTGTTTCTGTTCTGGCAGGAATGTGTCTCACCGACTCTTAAACAGACTGTTGAACCAGGAAGGGACAAATTACAGCCAAGATTTATGAGACAAACCAAAGGACTCGGACAGTGCTAGTTGTAAGGGGAGTCCCGATCCGATATCGACATTGGTTATTGGTCCAATATCAGCAAAAAACCACCAAAAAACAAGTATCAGATTCTATCGGCCTGCATTTAAATCTCTGATAGAAGCACTCTGATACGAACAGCTCATTCCAGACTCCTCTAGTGGTTCATTTGCCCTTTAAAAACATCATTTTATGTTTTTATTGGATTGATTGAGGTTATTTTTCAGGCTCTTCTCATTTTTTTAAATAATTTTGTTCCATTGTAGAATATTCTAATGTTTAAGGTTCAAGTGTATTGAAGCCATTGCTTGATAATAAATGGGTCCGTTTTTCTCATAGCTGCATTTGCTTCTTCATTACTTCCTGTTGTGATTGTTAACAGTGAAGCTGCGTCGTCCCGGGCAACCGTGGAGCAACAGCGGCCGGCTTTGATGTGCCGCGCTGCTGTGAAGCCGAGCCCAGTGCCATTGATGTTCCTGGAGTGAATCTTTGACCTCTGTGGTGTCAAAGCTGCGATTGGTGAAGACGTCGGCGTGGAGTCAGAGGAGCGTTCGCAGCATGATCTTCAGCTGAAGGTCGTTTCTGTCTCCGCGCCGTCACACACCTCGACCACGATCAGCTGACATGGACTCCGCTGAGGTGAGACTCAGAAGACGGTTTGTGTCCATCAGCAGCTCAGTGTGAACAGCTGTTTAACGAGCCTCAGAGGAGCCGTCACGAGGGCCGCAACCTTTCAGGGAGGTTTTAGACATTTTACAAAATGAACTGGGATTTCTTTCATAAATTGATGGAAACTGCATGAACCAGCTGCTCACATCCATGTTTAGATACGACACATGAATGAAACATGTCTAATGCAATATTTTTAAATGACATTATCAATGAATTTTCAGGGAATTCTCGCGAAATGAGTCTAACGAGTGAATATCAGCATCAATATTTGTCATAAACAAACGTACATGCAAATATGGCTGATAGAACATTTATAAATCACACTCATCACTTTCTACAACTGAAGAACTTGTCACTGTTTCTTTCACTGAACAAAAACCACAAATGCTGAAAAGTGATTGATGATGATCAAATGGGAGTGCAGTTGTTTGCACATTATTGATTCAGCATCCGATCATGTTGTTTCAACCGAGATCGGTTTAGTGTTTTCATGACCAAAGATGCCTTATCTTTCTACACATCCACAACAAGAGGCAGGAAATCCAAACTGCAAAACACTGATTTGCAAATTCTGAAGTCTTTTTGTTGTGAAAGTATCACACAGTGAAACGGTTGCAGGTGGTTGATCATCATTTTGACCTCCACATTCACTTTGAACGGTATTTTAATCAAAGATTCGTGTCAAAATGGCAACTGAAGAACAGAGAGGAGCACCAGAATACAAAAGTGGCAAATGTCTCCCCGCAGGCGTCAGCGTCCAGCGTGACGGTGACCAGGGTGGCGGAGGGCCGTCTGCAGGTGCTTCAGATCTACCGCCTGCTGCAGTCGGTCCATCAGAACGACAAGGTGAACATCGAGAAGATGGTGAAGCTCGGCGTGGAGAACCTCATCAACCTGACGGAGCCGCAGCACGGCACCGGGGCGCTGCACGTGGCCGCCGCCGCCAACAACCAGGGTGAGCGAGTCTCCGCCACGCTCTGTGTGACCTCATCGGCCTGTCGCTACGGTTACGCTCAGTCCATGTCGGGGTTAAGGTCCATGTTGTGGTTAGTGAAACATTGGGAATGAGGCGTTTCCATGGTGAGCAAACAGGGGTCCTCCCGTATCCATGGTGATTGTAATCAACGGTGTTGGTAATATTCTGGTTAGAAAACGTGTAAACGTAGCCGATGTCAGGCAGAAGCTGATTGCTTCCATACTGTCGCTGTGAGTCAGGTTAGGAAACGAGTCTGGGCTCAAAGAGTCTGAGCTCAAACAATGATTCGCCAAAAGACTTGATGTCATTTTCTCTTCGTCCGCCTCAGATCTGGTGGGCTTCCTGCTCTCTAAGGGGGCGCAGCCCAACATCCAGGACAAGAAGGGTCGCACCGCCATCATGCTGGCGTCCGACATCGGCAGCATCGAGATCGTGACGCTGCTGGCCGTCAACAACACCGACCTGAAGCTCCTGGACGCCGAGGGCAAAGGTCAGCGGTGCCTCAAACCTGAGCTCAGCTTCTCTCCGACTAACGTATTCAAACTGTCCCACAAACTCCATGGAGGTAGTTTCCACCCGGCTCGGGACGGCCGGCCTCTGAAAGCCTCTCCTTGTCCTCCGGCTCATGAAAGTGCACGGAGCCTCCGCTTCAGATATTGATGAAGAAGCTGTATCCACGGCGACGCCA
>CAESWR010001272.1:164039-177924 GCA_903171835.1 Mullus surmuletus
TGATAAGGTCTGCGGGACGTCACGGCCTCCATTGCTGCTGCGGTGTTTGAGGCCCCGCCCAGGCGGCGAAGGTTCCGGTTCTGTCCGCGCTGGGTGAGAGAAAGTAGTCCCCCGGCGGAGACCGCAGTGCTGCGCCGATCAGTGCGCCGCCGCTGAGCACCGGCTTTGTTTATTCATTTTACCGGCGAAACGCGGCGACTGCGTGCACTTCCGGTGACATTCCGCCATTATTTCCCGCGGAGGAAGACACCGGGTGTGGTTGAGGAGGAGGAGGAGGAGGAGGAGGAGGTGTGAATGAGTCTGTGAGGACGCACTGCAGCGACGCGAGGATGGATTTCCACACAAAATGGTCGGTGATGCGGCGGGGCGACACTGACACCCGGTGGCCAAACGTGTGTATTACACTTACAGCGCTGTGTGCCAGCACAGAGCAGCGGGTTGGTTCCCCCCGGTGGTCAGTGGAGGTACTGCACGGTCATGCAGTGAGAGGTGGTGGAGAGAAGGTCCCTCTTCCTTCATCTCTGTCCTCTTTCTCATCAGAGTTAAAGTAAAGTGTGTCCATCTACGGAGGCCCTAAGAAGACATTCTTACCATAACTTATCTTTCTTGTGATCTTGAGGTCACCGTGTTCGATCACGAGATGACTAGAACTACGACAGACGGCTCGGGGTACGACCAACTACTGCAAATACCACACACACCCTTATGGAAGTAGTAAAAGTATGTGCTGTGATGTGTTCAGTCTGATTCCTACAAATTACAAAAGTATCGATCATGTGCGTTCAAAAAGTGTGCAGAAATAAATTGACAGATTCAGAATTTAGTTTTATTTATAAGTTTTGTAAACACAAAGTACAATAATTTTTGGTAAAGCCTCCTTTTTTTATTTCCATTTCCGTGAACAAAAGTAGTTTTTTTCCCACATGTAGCCGTGATTGGTCATCGACAACCTTTTTAACAAGTCTGATTATTATTAAGACATATTTAAAGCTGCTTCGCTCTTTATAAAAAACAAAAAAACAATGCCAAAATCTTCCTCGTTTAATAATCCTTGTATTCCCTCGTGGACTGACACAGATATTAAACATATAAAGGTGGATTGCATAATGCAACACTTGTCGGTAAACCACAGTGACGATACAGAGGTAACATTCATCAGACGTGGAGCTCTGAGGAGATTAAAAACATCAGCACGAGGCGGCGGATGAAGGAACATGCTGATTAAAAAACTCTCCATTCCCAGGTGGAGTTTAGAGGCGCGTTTGGAGCTGCTGGTCCATGAAGCTCCGCCCCCCCGAACCCCATCACGCAAACATACAGAGGAAGCCTCAAGATGGTGTTTAAGACCCTTATTGGGCGTAAACACAATACAAATACACAGTTTGTTCAGCAATGTTTGAGTTTTTTGTATCTAATTGGTATTTATTCAGTTGCTTTGGACGCCATCTGCTGAACGAACCCTCAGGAGTTCCTGGGAAGGTTTTTTGTCCATTTAGAAGGTAAAATCCCCCACAGCAGAGGGTTAAAATCCCCCCAAACAATTAATATTTGATACATATGTTTCAGGCTGAAGACTGACTCATTTAAAGCTGAAAAAAACAAAATGTTATTGTTACAGTAGTTTTTAAGGAGGGGACGTTTCTCCTCTTGAGGGACGACTGAGAGGGTTTTTTAAAGGAACTCTGAAGGGTTGAAGTCAGGGAGTAAATTCAGGATGGAACCAAACGGGAGCAAAAATCCAGAGGTGGAAATTTCAATGAAAACAAACGAGCACCAAAAGTACAAACACAGCGAGAGCGTCTGAGTCAGAGTCAGAGAGTCGGAGAGTCAGAGAGTCAGAGTCGGAGAGTCAGAGTCAGAGAGTCAGAGCACATTTGCATACCGACAGAAAAAAGAGGTCGTATCGAGATTGCCAATCGCTGATCACTGTGCTTCTCTGGGGGGGGGGGGCATCGCCAGAGCGGGAAATAACATTACAAATAGGTAGAAAATGTGATTCATGAATCAGCCAACAACCACACACACACACACACACACACACAGCAGAGGTTGACTAAGACTTTTCATGTCATTTTGACTGACAGGGTCACAAAGATCATCATCAGTCACCACCTATTTTTAGCCGTGACTTTAATGTATAAAAAGATCATGACGTTTCCCTCCCGACCTCCTCGCCATCGCCTGCTCGCTCCGTTTGTCCTTCATCTTCCTCTGCTGCACCTGTCATCAACACCTTCATCGTTATCGGGCTTTTTGAAGAAACCTCGGACTCTCGGCTGCCGTGACATTTTTCCAAGGTCAGCCGACGAGGTCACGCATCAGCAGAGACAATAGCTGACAAATCTGTCCACCCGCCACCAAGTGGTCGGGGGTGTGAACTGCAATCTGTCAAAATGACAGATGGCGTCACGGTTTTATAAAAAACGGTCAATGATGGAAAATATTCGGCAAACGCGAGCCGTGATTCTCACACACACACACACACACACACACACACATTGATCTAACGGTTGAGCGGCCACACCAATAAAACTATCATGGGGAAGACAGACACGATGATCCATAAAACTGCTACAAACGTGAGAGAAAAAATTCAGTTCCAGTATAAATAGTTGAGAATTGCGAGTCCGAATTCTTGAGTCTTCACCGCAAATGTCGGCGTCACTTCTGGCGCCTCGTCTTGGACTTGTTGTGGTTTTTTTAAAGCGGGGGCGAGGGGGTCCCGTCGTCAAGAGCAGCAGCCGAGGAGGGTCTACGTCTGCAGCGGCAGCCAGTGCCGGAGCCCCTCCACGAACCTCCGCACGCTCTGCAGGTAGAAGTCGACGTTGAGGCTGAAGTCGGCGCAGACGTTGGAGTAGGTGTCCACCAGGGTGCAGTAGAGAGCGGTGCCGCCCACGCTGATCACCACGGTAACCAGGCACAGCAGCAGCAGGATCAGGCAGGAGTCGCCGCCCACCTCGTCTGTGAGCCACAAACCATCACATCAGGACTCGCGCTCGCTTCGATAAGGCCGTGTGTTTGGCGGCCGGACTCACCCTGCTCGCCGCCGTCGTCCGGCTCGCTGAAATGCACTTTGCGCGTGGAGTTCTGCTTGGCTTCGAGGTCGCTGGGGGGGGGCAGGCCGTCCAGAGACGCTCGCCGCCTCTTCAGGATGGAAACCAAAGCATCGGGGGAGGAGCTCTGAAACACACGGCGGCCGAGTCACGCCCGAGAACTGGGAGCAAAGCTGAGCGCTGCTCCCCGGCTACGTTTCCATGCAGTCAGTCAGCCTTTTCTAAGCAGAACATCATCAGCTGTCCGTCAAAACACCAATAACATCAGAATCAGCAGAATATGTGGAAAACCCTCCTCTCCCCCCTGGTTCCTCCTTCTCTGAGGTCAACATGTGATGATGTCTCCTCCTATCAGGATCTCACCATCAGAAGGAAGATGAATTAGTGTTGTGCTCATGTTCTATCAGCAAGGAATCTTGGTCTTTGGAGTCCAGCACAGGCTCCGCCTCCATTAGCCACTTCTCCATTATCTCGCCTTCCATTAGTGAAGAACGCTGTGAGGAATCGTGTCAATGAATACCAGCCAATTCTGCTGATTGAAATGCGTTGTTGGGGTTCACGTGGCGGCGCTCAGTCGGTCACTGCTGATCTTCTGCTCAGAGGCTGATTGAAGTTATCGCGGTCACACTCCAACAACACAGGGAAGATCAAAAGGTATTCAGGGTTTCGACCATTTCAAAGCGGCGTGGCTTCCAGAGGGCGCCGTGTGCATTTGGCCAAGCCTCAACTGGAAGAAAGCAATGCAAAATGGTTATCGCCGTGACGACGCCTTTGATCCTAACGTCCCCGGGAAACAGCCTCATGGACCAAAGTCCAGCTATTGAAATACTTATGCTACATCAAAGGGCGTCACCATGGCGATCACCAAACAGGCCTAGACGGCGAAGGGAAGCAGCTCTGAGTCGGGCACGGGCAGCCAATCAGGACTCAGGGTTTTCTTATTGTTCCGCCTGCACTCATTCGTTCACTCGTTAACGTGTTTTTAGAGAAAAACAGCCTGGTGTTACCGTCATAAACTCCTTCACAAAATAAAGAGATTGATTGCGTCCACTGAGCCTCCGAGTGTCGTTGCTCGGCTCGGCCAGCAGAGGGCAGCGGCAGCAGCAGCAGCAGCAGCGAGAAGCCTTTGACCCGAATTTAATCTACAAACAAACGGCCGGGCAGAAGTAACAACTGGCTGCGCGGCAGCGAAGCCGTGCCAGTGCTGAAGGTTCGGGCTCATCTGCTGCTGCTGGTGACGAGCAGCGGAAACACGGCCGAGGAAAGAACGTGCGCTGCTTTTAACTTGACTGCACATTGACTGCACCAACGGCAGCTATTTGGACATTTCATCACATTTATTCCACTCCTATTTCATGTCAAATGACGTCTGAAAAAGCTCTATTGGTTTTGTTTGTTCACTCAAATATCCATTATTTTAAAAGTGGCCAAAGAAAATGCAAAAACAGCAGAGAATCTATTTTTCCAAAAGATTTTTAAAAAGATTTTTCCCACTTTCCATTTTTATATTTATTTGTTTTTTAATCATCTCGCCAAACATAAGTGCAGTGTAGAATAAGTTTTGATTGAACAACTGAGTTGATTTGAACCCATTTTGTATGAGTTGAAGGAGTGTTTGCCTGCGTGCGCTGCTCGGCTGCAGACAGAGGTCTCACTCCCCACCTGTTTCAGTCACCAAATGAGATATGAGATATTTTCCCACTTTGTCAGCCTTTGTGTCCACAGTCCTCGTCCACAGCTGAAAACAATCCTGACCGTGTGTGTCTCTGCCGCGCTCAGAGCTCACACCCGAGTGTGTGTGAGAGGACAGTGTGTGTGTGTGTGTGTGTGTGTGTGTGTGTGAGGACAGAGTGGCCTTTTCCACAAAGTGCTCTGTAATCAGATCTGTAAAGGCTGCCGGCTGCTCGGCTCTGACCGTGCCTGACTCTGCAGCAAAGCGTGGTGTTTGTGTGAGGTGTCCACTCTTCCTGTTTGCTGTCTGATGTTTGATGTTTGAAGGAGCTGAGCGACGTGATCCCACCGCACAGTGAAGGAGCTGCCCGAGCTCCACCCGCTCACAACTGGATTACATAAGAGCCGTGGCTCCGCCCACTGCAGCCCTCGGGCCTCAGATGCTTATTTGGAATAGCTATGATTTCCCTCCCAGCTCTAGGAGAAGCCCCGCCCCCTTTCAGCCGGGACACAATGTCTCGGATCCAGAGTCGAGCACACTTGGTAGGGCGGGACCATCCCGAGTGTCCGAGCGCTCCGGTGGAGGCGGGGGGGCGAGCGCTTCACGAGCACTGGGAGACGTTTGCGGAATGACTTCACCGAGTCAGCGGTCAGAGTCCGAGTCTCCCGAAGAGACAAAGGATGCAGAGCTCTGAACAAGTACACCAGACCACAGAGGAAGGACGGGTCGCTGGTTCTGGGCTAAACTAGTCCACTAGTGAGACGACGTGTGTGTAACTGGTAGAAAAACAAACAGCAGCAGTGGGACGAGTGGGCGCCGCGCCTCACTGGGTTACACTTCAAAGCCAGTAAAAAAACATTGCGTCCCCCAGTAAAGTCAGATTAGAGCCCAACTAGTTAACTAGCCAGCACTGTTACTTTGACCTGTTAACTCGTGAACTCGTTAGAGAATAGCAAAATCTTGAGTCTTCGCTGGTTGTCATTTTGAATTTGGGGCTGAAGAGCCAATAGGAAGCCTCCGTGCATGCCCCGCCCCCCATCAGCATTCATTTCTCTCTCTAACTCATTAACTCGTGCTCATTTTGCACCTCACTAGTGATCAGTTATAAACTTTAAGCCCCACTAGTTGACTAGAGTTGCTGTAAATGGGATTAGTGGTCATCTAGTAGATATCGTGCCTTTACTAGCTAACCTGTAAACATGTTGGCTCCATCTAGTTCCCTAGTAAGGACACATGTACTTCAACTAGTTAACTAGTAAGCAACACTAGTTGACCAGTACTGCTGCAAATGGGTTTACTGCTCAACTCATGGATATCTTGCCTTTACTAGTTAACGTTGAACCTGTTGGGTCCATCTAGTTCACTAGTCAGGGCAAAGGGGGCTGAAACTAGTTAACTAAGCCCCACTACTCGATCAGTACTGCGGCAAATGGGTTAACTGGACAACTAGTACCACATCTGGTCTTTCCTAGTTAACTAGACAACAGTTTGGGCTTTCACCCGTAGACGAGCAAGCATTTTGGCCGCACTAGTTAACTAGTAAGCACCGTAACTAGTATGCACTATTTTAACAAATGACCGTAATCACATTTTTGCAGCTCACTAGTGGTGTGTGTTTTTGACGCCCCCTCCATGCCCCACCCCCTCATGCCCCACCCCCTCATGCCCCGCCCCATCATGCTGCGCCCCCGCATGCCCCGCCCCCTCCTACCCCTTCCTTGTGGCAGAGCTTGGCCAGGTCCTTGTCGGAGGCCTGGGGGACGCCGGTGGGCCACTCCAGCTTCACCTCCTCGTCCTCGGGCGTCTCCTCACACAGCGCCTCCTCCTCCTCCTCCTCCTCCTCCTCCTCCTCTACCTCCTGCCCTTCCTCATACACCCCTCTCACCTCCTCCTCCTCCTCTTCCTCCCCGCGTTCCTCCTCCTCCTGATGTGCTGAAATGTGGAGAAGGAAGGGCGGTGATGGTTAAAACCTGGATTAATCTTCACAGCATTTCTCCAAGTGGTCCAAACATTTTAGCAGAGTTGGGCTTGTTAGTTAGCTAGTTAGCTAAACCTGGTTAGCATTTTCAAACTAAAGGCCTACTTTAATAAAGGTTTGTGTGTGAACGTGTAGGAAAATACATATATAATGATGCTCACTGCGCTATGGCTTTGGAGATTTAACACGTTTACCTTAATGAATATTCACTATCGGACTTGTTTCTCTGACAAAAAGGCTGGGAAAAGATGTAACTACGTAGATATTTTTTGTCACACGGTGTGATTTATAAAGCCATAAACTACGCTGCTGTGATTACGTTTGCGTCTCTATTTACCATGTTTGACGGGCAAGTTTTGCGGAAGTTATTGTGGCAAAGAGGAAATGGCGTTTTTTTCACCGCACGTTCAGTTTAACGTTACCAAACACGGCATTCATTTGCTAATTGTTAAATGTGTCCAATAAAGAAGTGTGTGTAAGTAACAGAAACCAAGGACACTTCAAGCTCATCTGAACCTCCTTCTGCTTCAAACCTTCAGTCAGTGCAGCTGAGCGAGTAAACATGCTAAGAGGACGAGGGTCCCTGCAGGTCTCCTCAGCTGGGACCTCACCTTCTCCTTCATGGTTGAGCAGTGATGCCTCGTTGTCGCTCAGAGCGTCTTTGGCTGCTGGACTCGACGTGTTCTGTGGAATCACAGAGAAATGACAACAATCCGCCGTGTGGCCCCGTCTCAAAGCCTCTAACGTGGAGTGAAGATAGTTCAGGTCTCACCTGCTCCGACGTCACGCACGGCCTGAGAGAAGAACCACAGCAGAGAAGAACCACAGCAGAGAAGACCCAGGCAGAGAAGAAGCCAGGCAGAGGAAGACGAGACGGCGTTAACAGAGTCAAACAAACATTCTGAGGAGTCAAATCCACCTGCAGCAAATGATTCGCATACCAGAGGGTCCCGGCTCGGGTGGGACCGCAGACCTGCAGCCTGAGCCAGAGCAGCTACGGAAATAACAAACCCTGGCAGGGATCTTCTCAGCGGCTTCCACATTTCAGTCATTCTACCTTCTTTATCAATGTTTTCAGGCCTGGCTGCTCTGCAACTCATTTTTAAGCATCTGATTGCTTAATAGGTTTGAGTTTTTATATGTCATAGGTTGTCATTGTCTCTGTGTGTAATGCTGCTGCTACGCAAACATTTCCCAATTTGGGATCAATAAAGTATATCGATCTATATATCTATCATTTGAGGCTTTTTGGTTTCTACAGCAACATCAGAGGTGGATTTGTCAGGTGAATGTGGCTTCAAAGTCGACTGAAATCACATTTAATAAGAAGGCAGAGGCTGAAACTTGGGGGAAATAATCAATCTACCAATGATTGGAGGTGATTGGTTGTTGGGGTCTCAAAGCCTGGCAGTGGTGGTCTCCAAAACCCAGAGTCCACTCAGTCCCAGACCCAGACCAAGACCTTCAAAAAAGATCTTGAGACGGTTCTGAGGACCACCACTGGTGCTGAGACAAGGATGAGTTTCTCCTCAATCCGGATCATCAGACTCCACACGGCGTGTAAACAGAGTGACGACTCACTTCAGGTGTGTCCTGCAGATGTGACGGAGGGTCTCCATGTGTCTCTGGGCGGCGCCGCCTGCGTTGGCGTCGGAGCGGCTCTGGCTCGGGTTCCTGCGCCGCTGGTTCTCTGAGGAGCAGCACAACGACAAGGAGAACGTTTATCTTCTGCTCTCCTCGGTGGGATCAGCAGGAAGCTCTGACGGAGGCCGCCGTACCCCAGCTCCTCTGCAGCGCGCCCAGGTTGGAGAGCAGACGTTCATGGTAGAGCTTCTCCAGCTGCAGGAACTGGATGGCTGCCTGGTCTGGATTGGTGTGCAGTTAAAGGAGCAGCTCGCACAAACGCAGAAACAAACACTGGAATAAGACTTTTTGAACGATTAGCAAAAGTTTTCAGGTGTATCTGATCAGTATTTGATGCGTTCAGATATTTTGATGAGAATTTTGAATTTTAAAAAAGAGCTGCAGGAGCTCGTCAAGATCTACAAATGTCCTGGATTGTCTAGTTAGATCAAACACGACGTATAAAATGAAAACAAATGAAATAATTTGAAATAATTTTTCTTCCCTCGTCTTCACGTTCAGCAGCCGTCGGCTTTTGTTGACGTTGAACATGATTCTCTCTCTCTTTCTGTCTCTCTCTCTCTGTCTCTCATTGCCATGTCGACGGCAAAAACAAGGCCCAGGGATGCGACCCCCCCCACACACACACACACACACACACACACACACACACACACACCGCCCCCCCCGGGGCTGTTAGCCGTACAAGTGGGAAAAAACCCAGAGACCAACGAAACAAACAAAGAAAGACGAGAGACATGACAGAAAATGTCCTCTGCGTGTCTTCTTCAATCCTCGTTTTTTAGATTGTTTTCATCAAGTGGTTGATTAAATCCAGTGTGTGAGTGTGTGTGTGAGCGTGAGTGTGTGTGTGTGAGTGTGTGAGTGTGTGAGCGTCTGACTGAGGCGCAGTGGTTTGAAACGGGGAGCAACAAGGCCGTGGCGGGTGGAAGGATACAGTCCTCTTTGGCTGAGTAGGCCTCGGCAATCTGAGGGGAAAAAGCACAGATGAGGGAACAGTTTAGCAGTGAGACGCGCTGGTCATGTGACGCGGACGCTGTGAACCCCTCGACGGGCTTAATTCCCTCACAGACGGCGATCACATGGCGCCGCCCGGCGTGCAAACAACCTGCGAGACACGAGGTCACATGCAGCGACTTATAGAGTCCGGATTACCATGTCTGCCGGCCCGCTTTCCCAGCAGCCCCTTCACCTGCGTGTGCACAGCTGTGTGAGTGGTTCCCACAGCGCGGCTCCCTCGTGGTCGGTTTGTCATGGTAACCAACTAACCGCACACACACACACACACACACGACAACCAGGCCTGATTCTACCACTAACATCCACCCAATAAATGTACTAAAAATGATTTAAAGTAGAAATAATTAGTTTTCATTTGGTTCTTAACTTTCCGACGACACTGTCTGTCACACAAGTCTGTCACTCATTTTAACTGGAAATTGTTGACATTTTTGAAGTTGTTGAAAAGTTGACATTTTTGTCAGAAATAAATAATAAATTCAACATTTTGTTCATGTTTTATGACGCGATCCAGTGGAGGACCGAAAGCAAAAAGGATTTTTTCCCCACATTTAATAAGAAATGAGGCTGTTTCATATCATAATAATGGATAGAACATGATGGCAGCATCATCACTTGCGGGAATGGCTCCTCCTGTGGCCAGAGGGCGAAGTGCAGGATCAGTGTATGCTACGGAATGATGAACATGATGTTTTATATATATGTAAATATTTCGCTAAACTTAAATATTCATAAATCTTTGCATCATCAGCGAGGTGAGTTTTAATGACTCACGCTGACTGAATCTCTCTCTCTCTCTCTCTCTGTCTGACAGTGACTATTTCTGACTAATGCAAACTGGCAAACCTCATGACTCACTAACGCAGGATGCGTCGCCATGGCAACCACCAGCCTGCAATACCTCCCGCCTTACGAATGCATTTAATTCAGCGGGGTCTTTGCTCTGATTTCGCAGGTTATTGCTTCCCTTTTCTTGTGTCGATGAGTCTGAAAATATAAAGACACACGTAAATCCGGTCTGAGTTCCAGCAGCTTCAGCGGCTCTGAACAGATTTTCACAGATTTGACCACAGGTACGACTTTGCCATTGCAGGTTTGAGTGAAATCTTAAGAAATACTCTTTAAATGTGGCTTTTAAAGGCTGCGAGATCCTCAACGGACTTAAAAATCACTGAACCTTCCACTTTTCAGACTTCAAGGACTGCAGAGAAATATTGTTATTCAGTCGCCGTGTGATTTATCGGCTTCTTCGCTTTCTTTTGCTGAATTGATGATGTTTCTCACTCGACGAATCACGACTCGGTGTAAACTTGGAGCCTCAAACGCAGCTTTGACAAAAGCACGGAGGTCAGATACATCCAGGGCAGCTTAGCGACGCTGTGTGCGAAGCTAAGGGAGCTTTCAGTTTGAATCGAGCCACAGCAGTTACACCAAACCTCAGTTACTGTCGCGCATTTTCCTTCTGTCTTCTGAGGAGCAGAACAGCTGTTGCTCAGTGAAGGTGTTTTCAGATCCGTCAGTGTTCAGCAAATGACCTCCATATATCACAAACCGCTTTCACAGGGACAAACAGAGGTATCGGTATCGGTATCGGCCGATCCACAAGGCTGCAGTATCGGTATCGGCTGTGAAAAAGTGGTATCGAGCCATCCCTAATATAGACACACACACACACACACACACACACCAAGGCACGGAGCTGCTCACTCTGACTAAATAAAGGTGGCCGTGGGTGTTTGAAAAAACAGTCTCCTAGCTTTCTCAGAACCCCACACACACACACACACAGACACACACACACACACACACACACACACACACACACACCTGGTGCAGCGAGTGCGGCAGCAGCGTGTCGTCTGCGTTTTCTCCGAGGGACTGCAGCTCGGCCAGCAGCTCGGCGCCGGGGCTCGGCTCGTCTCTGGAGACGATTCCTGGAAACAGACGCCAACGAAAACACAACAAATAAATCACGTGCTCGGTTTCACGCGTGAGTCTCATGGCGATTTAGACGATCAATCTCAACAATCAGGCAGAGCAGTTTCACACACTCATGGCTGCTGCAGATGGTGTTTACGGCAGCATTGCATTTGAGGTATTTTACCCTTGAATTGAAAGAAAAAAAGTTGCCCACTCAGAGAAGTGTTTCTGACATCAGGTGTCTTCATCTTCAAATGATGGTTGTCAGTGGAACAGATGAAAAAGCAGGTTGTTTTCGGGCTTGGTTGCCCTGACAACGACCACAGAGTTCCCCGCCCTCCTAACGCGGTCACCTAGTTACAGAATCCCAGCCAATTTATTTACCACCACAAGTAATTATGTAGCGTCAGATGTAGGACGGCCAACGAAAGCCTGAAGGTGCTGCGATGGTGCGACAGCAGAGGCAGCCTGGAGATCCAGACCCACATCTACAACGATGCCAGGGTCCAGACCCACATCTGGAAAACAGTCATTCAGACTCACATCTACAAAGACATGAGTTGGGACAGCCCCAACATATGCTTTAAAAACCCTGCGTGTAACTGGACGGCACTCCGACCAATCAGAGCAGTGAAGGAGCCCCACTGGTTTAGCGAACAGTGGCTCCAACTGGTAAATCAAACGTTTGCTGAATCTGGTCAGACACACACATCTACAGAGACGCTGGAACCAAAGACTTGAGTGTTGTCTTCTGCTCATTTTTTCAAAGAAAAAAGCTTTGCCCAAACCGCACTATGCGGTTACGCCCGCGTAGCGACTCCCAAATGTCTCTAAGCTCCGCCCACACGCAGGGAAGACGCTGTAATGGGAGGGAGAATATACATAATGTGCATGTTATGATTACACAGAGACCGAGTGGTGACATCAGAGTGATGTCAGCGGCACGTGCTGGCGTCGCCGCCGCCTCAAAGACAGGGAGGGCGTCACTCCGAAGGGTTACAGATTTGCATCATGGGAAAAGTGAGACGCAGAGTGGCCAGATGTTGACCACGTGGCGAGAGCAGAAGTCAGAGTACTGCGACTTTCTGCTCAAATCTGTGGAAGTATCACACACTTACAGCACCGTCAGCCAGTCTGCTTCACCCTGCAGGTGTGTGTGTGTGTGTGTGTGTGTGTGTGTGTGTGTGTGTGTGATGCTGAAGCCCCCTGACAAACACGCTGCCACCTCAGCAGGTCGCCGTCGCCCACGACATTCACCACGACAATTAGTCGATATCAATCGGAGCTGCGCGGCGCCAACGCTTACGTAACGCAGCTTAATGTATGTAGGCGCCGGCAGCTGCGCGGCTCGCTGTAAGTATCGCTAAGCTCCGCCATCACCCTGATCATCTTAACCCGGCGCAGCGCTGCGGCCGCGGCGCTTTGAGGGAGAATCTTGAGGGAGAATTTTGGTCTCCTCTCTAGGGTGTTTCTACTGGGTCTGGTCTGGGTCTGGGACTGAGTGGACTCTGGGTTTTGGAGACCACCACTGCCAGGCTTTCAGACCCCAACAACCAATCACTTCAATCATTGGTAGATTGATTATTTCCCCCAAGTTTCAGCCTCTGCCTTCTTATTAAAGGTGATTTCAGTCGACTTAGAAGCCACATTCACCTGACAAATCCACCTGTGATGTTGCTATGGAAACCAAAAAGCCTCAAACGCTTGAAATGAGTAGAAACATTCTCGACCAAAAACACCTTTGTTGGTGCTTGTTTGTCGTTGCTGCTTCAATGAAAATAATGCAGAGGATGTTTTTGTTGCTGTCAAATGTATTCGAACTCAAAGAAAACTCTCTCCTGCTTCTTGGTCTTGTCCTGGTCTCAGAGCCTGGTGGTCTTGGTAAAGTCCTGCTCTCAGTTTATGTGTCTTCACTTCAACACAAACCAAAACCAAGACTTTACACCAAGACCACCGTGGACACCAAGACCCGGACCCCCCTGAGCCCGACACCAGCTCCCCCAGACCACCTTAAACATCTCCTGCTTCATTCAACCAATCCAACCTCTGGAATCCTCCGTACCTGTGATGGTCTCGCTGCCGTCCTCCTTCCCCGGACCCCCGAGGTTCGCACCTTTCGAGGCGCCGCCGTTCTTGTTCCCCATCACCTCTTGTCTTCCACTTCAAAAGGTTAAAGGGTCCTCAAAGGTCTCCTCAGAAGACCCTCCAGCTGTGCTCAGGCCTTTTGTTGATCTATGTCTCCTTTTCAAGACGTCTCAGTGGAGAAACCTGGATTCCATCGTCGGAGCGTTTCCTCCTCCGAGGAATGAGAGGAGAAAAACACTCTGAGTTCCCGGCGGTCTGCGGTGGTCTCACTCTGCCCGGGTCATGTGATTTAATCCTGCTGAGCGGACCACCACCACGGCAGACCTCCTTTATACCCCTGATGATCAACCTTGGTCTCCTTCCTGCTTGGAGGTTTCAGACCGGCTTCCTGAGAGTCTCTCCGACATCCTGAAAAACACAAATCAATGAAATCAATGTTAAATATGAAACGGTAAATAATAAATGTGTGTAAACACATTTCATAGCATCATTCACCACAGAGGGGGGGGGGGG
>CAESWR010001272.1:184382-196118 GCA_903171835.1 Mullus surmuletus
CTCAGCTCTTATTGCTGGTGTCTAATGTGTTTTATTGATCGATCCAAACAGCGTCTCTTTGCTCCATCACGGCTCCTCTCAGTCGTCGCCTCAAAAACATCATTAATAATCAGGGTTAGGGTTCACCTCCTTCAATGTGGCATCAGTCTTCATGTGTGGAACTGATTGAAAGATCTGAAACAAAGATGTCCCTGTATTGTTACAGGGTGGCGTTCCACAGGGTTCCACAGTGGGCCCACTGCTAATGACTGTCAATCAATGTACAAACAGTCATTCGGTTCTTTGCAGCCCGAATGAGAAGAGAATCAGTGTCAGTGTTTGTGATCTCGTCTCGGGGGGCCGCGCTCTCAATCACTCTGCCTCGTGATCTGTGTGTCGACGTGATAAGAAGTGAGTGTTGATAAAGTTTGATTGAATTTAAGTTTGTAAGGGAAGTATTTGTCTCTCTTTGGTATTATCTTTATTGATACACGTTATCTCATCGAGACGCAGACTCTCGTGCTGAGGAGGTCGCTGCTCTCTGCTGTGACAGGAAATTACAAAGCAGATTAGAGAAAGAGCGTGTGAGTGTGTGTGTGTGTGTGTGTGTGTGGTCCTCCATGGTGGAGAGCGTGGCTGCATGCTGCCCTCTGTTGAGTGTTTTTCACATTGCAGGCGTGTTTGTTGGAATCACACTGATGTCACACTGAGGCTGAGTTACTGTGCACAAACAAGCACACACACACACACATGCACACGCACACACACACACACACACCGGTGCGAGGCTGACTCACACTCTGGGTTCCACCTGCTGGTCTCCAGCATGAGCGAGCCTTTGGCCTCCTCCAGTTCTCCCCTCAGCTCGTTGTATTTGGCTCGCACCTCTGACATCCTCTGCTGTCTGTGCTCCAAAAACTTGAGCTTGGCGCTGAAGCAGCCCAGCACCTGACCATGAGAACACACACACACACACACACACACACACACATGCATCTCCGCTTTTATTCGTGTTTGACGTGGCGCGAGATGCTCAACGAAGCGCCCGTGTTTAAATATTTAAAAGCCTCCTGGATTCCTCAGTACGCGGGCAGTGCCCCCTCCCCAACATCTACAGCCCCCAACCCCCCTCACACACACACACACACACACACACACACATACACACACACGCGCTCCACTCTCCTTCCTTACAGAGCACAATACGCCATCTATAAATATACATTTGCCGAGTCATCAGGCTAATACAACCTGATTTACATTAAGAAGATTTGCCCCCAGAATAAGGATTGTTGTGATGGTGCAAACAGATGTACGACCATCTACAGTGCATTTCTTCCGCTCGGATGACCCCTCCCACACACACACACACACACACACACGCACACACACACACAGCCCTCCCCTCCCTCAGCCCTGCTCTCACACTCACAAAGGCTGGCTGAGGGCCGGGGCGGCACCTCTCGGGAGTGAAGCAAGACGTGTCTGTAGGCGACTGACGAGCATTAGTGTCTGATTATACGCTGCTAACCGCGTTACACGGCCGGGACTGTCGGGGCCACGACGGCCCACAGTTAGTGGCAATATAACATACAACTTCTTCACCTCCACTACGATACCAATATAGATCCCATATCAGCCCGAATCATACACACTTTTATGACTTATTTAGTAGTGTGGAATGTTTGAAAAGGCTCGATCAAGTGATGTTACTCAAACAGAGAACAATAGTCAGCAACAGTAGCTATGAGGAAAACTGACCACTTATTATTAACCACTGACTCACATACATCTGAACCTTAAACATAAGAATATTCTATAGTTGAATGAAGTCAATAAAAACAGAATAGATTATAAGGCCCTGAAAAATAACCTTAATAAATCTAATAAATGCTGGAGTCTGGGATGGACGGCTTGTATCAGAAATTTTGAATGCAGGCCGATGGGGTTTGTTTTTTTCGCTGATATCAGACCGATAGCCGATATCAATATCAGATGAGGACACCCCCAATTATTAATCACCTAAAATAAAACCTGACTCTGTGATTTACAGGAATCATCTGTGTTCTTTGTGCTAGCTCTGACCCCCGCCCCCCCACACAAACACACACACACACACACACCCTCTCTCCCCCATGTGGTCATTAAAATTGTATCAAAGATGCTGTGCTGGAGTCTGGTGGAGGCGGGGCGGCGTCTCGGGGGGCCGGAGCGTCGAGGGGACACGACGTCACCGCATGCTGAAGATTTTGTTTTCTGGCCTGTTTCAGATGATGAAGACGCTTGAGCCGCAGCTTTGAGGTCGACCTTTACTCACCCGGGGTCGCCTCGGCCCGCAGAAAAACGCCTCAGGTGTCAACGTTATCAACGTATTCACATATCTTCATATTTTTGGCATTCCTTATTGATTCTAAATTCAAATAAACCCTTAAGAATTCCTTAAAAAAAACATTCTCAATCGTCCCCAGGATGAAAAACGTCCCCTCACTAAAACTGCTGTAAAAATAACCACTTTAAATGGGTCAGTTTTTTTAAGCAAGTTCAGCCTGAAATATATGTATCAAATATTCATTATTTGGGGGGATTTTAACCCTTGAAATGCCAGTTTGTTTACGTAACTCCACAGTTTTTTCATTTTTCTGAAGTCAAAATAAAAGCTTGTCTGGACAAGAAACGGAACTCTTAAGGGTTTATTGAATAAATCAAATAAATTAGTAAAAGCTGAATAATGTCGCCAAGCTTTCAATGATCAGAAAATAAGAGCAACACAAGATACAGCTGAATGTTTATGTCGTCTACTGTACATGTGCCTGTAAAAAACAATGAAAATGTTGTCTTATTATGATATTATGATCAGATCAACAATGTGATTAGCCGGCAAATAATTCATCAATGAGATTCCAGATTAGCTCAAAATAATCCATTGGGGGAATTTCTGTGTGTGTTTGAGTGGAAAAACATGGCTGACACTCAAGCTCCTGGAGGAGCTCCGAGGAGGAACCTGATGGTTCTTCAAGGAACTTGTGAATTTTTTACAGTGTAAAAGGAAAAAGCAAAAGCCCAAACATAGTTCTGACAACAGCAGAACGAGTGTTGGTCTTCAAACCTGCTGCTGATATGATGGAACGTGCTCTGCACACTCTAACTGAGCGTGTCTGCAGATGTTGCTACTCCCACAGAGGTCGATGGAAGGTCATGCATTAGTCGTTAACCTCTTCAAATAAAGTCAGAATAAACCCAGCACCTGTTTGCCAGCACCTGCTCTTTCCTGCATCCGCTGCACATTGTCAATCTCATAGACCTTGATCTCGTAGGCCTCGGGGGTCCGGCGATCCGCCCGGCGTGAGCGCAGCCCGCCGGCCGCACGCTTCGCCGAGCTCGCCGCCTCGCCGGAGAGACGGCGCTGGTGCTGGTGCTGGTGCTGGTGAGGACCTGCAGTGTGAGCAGGCAGAGGCGGCAGTGAGCGCGGCTCTTTGCTCGCTCTATCCGCTTCGGAGACCTTTCATTTCACCAAGACCACCATGAGACATTCAAAGGAGGGCTTTTCCATTGAAATGACACTTTAATTTCATTTCACCTTCACAATAAACCCAGGGTCAGAAACCAAGATGGCGCCATGCTGGGGAAACATCTCCGACAAAGGTTGCACATGAATGAATCTGCGAGCTGGTTAACTATCCTGGTGACACGATCACGATCACACTGACAAAAACAAATACAAAGACGAGCTGCATGAAAGCATGGATGCAAAGTGTGCAGACGTTTTCTGCTAAAAAACTGCATGAATAACTGCGATGGAAGCGAGTAAATATGTAGAAGATAACCATAACTTGAGGTTTTGCTACATGTGTTGCTACATGTTTATATTGCTCCTCTTACAGTGTTATGGGTGTCAAAGGGCGTTAAATACATCACGTTCGTTAGTGAGTCTTGCTGAGCTACGCGCACACACACCCACTCCTGTAATTCATCAACTGGATTTTCCGCGTTGATGCTTCCATTAGTAAGCGCCATCGCCGGGTTCATATATTAATGATACATCTTCTGCACAATAAGGCTTTTAGCGGCAGAAAGGCGGCGCGCTCCAACAGATGTGTGTCACCTCAAATCAGTGTCACATCAAAATATCATGTGGTCGGATTGCAAACAAAACAAAGATATGGAATTCCTTTATATTAAAAAAAACAAAACAAAAAAACGCAGGTTGGAAGTCATGCTTTCATGTCCATAATGTCCATATGTACAGAGCAGAAACTAGAAAATGTGTTATTTTAATGATTAAAAATGCATTATGAATCTCATACATTTATTGTCGTTTTTCTTGTGAATGCTTTCTGTCTAGACTTGACTGTTGGTTGGTGGGTTTCAAAAATACTCCAATATTCAATCCGTTTTTTCCTTCCTTTTCCCACAAACAACTGTAATGAATGCACCTTCATACAACTCATTCATGGCAATGATCATTCCGGGGGAAACTAATTCCAAAGAAACGATTAAACAGCAAAAACATTGACAGGAGTGAGACAGGACGTGATGTTTGTTCAGATCACTTTCACACTCGTGCTGGGATTGATGGAGAGCGATGGTGTTGGGGGGGGTCGGGGCGGGGGGGGGTGCAGGAATCAATCCGCATGAAGGCAAAGAACCAGCAGGCCTCACAAACATGACTCACGCTGAACCAGCTTTAAAGGGCCCATTACCTGGAAATCTCATTTTTCCTGCTCTTGTGAATCTACGGAGGTCAGCGCTCTCGCTAACAAGATTTCATGTCTGTTTGAGTCAAAGCAGCTTCCTTCCGCTCCGTTTTTACTCCCCATCTTGAGGTCCGATAGACGGACATTTGTAAAAATGCGAGATTTCAGTTTTTGTTTTTTTGGTGGCGTCAACAATGATCCAAGCTCGGCCGTTTCCGGGGCAGATTTTCCACATTTCTGCTACAAAAGTTGCATTTATCCCTGCAGAAAGTTTGAAAAATGGTCTATCACACTGTAACAGTCATCTTCTGCTGCCAGGGGAACGTTTACAGGGTCGCCTAGCAACAGGACTACGCATATATAAACGCATATAAACTGCATGTTCTGTAGAATCTTTTTAGAAGCTGCTGCATAATCGAGTTATCAAGGATCAATCGATTGATTAATCAAGGGTTTTTGTAGCATGAATGACTTGATTGGTGAGCGGTGTTGCAATTTGTGCGTTGCTAGGTAACCCTGGCTACAGCTGTATCTGTAGAAACCACTCCCCCTCCCCCGCCCAGCACCGCCTCCATCTTACAGGCGAGTTAAACTATTTATAGCTGTCATCTCCTGCTGCCAACGTTTACAGAGTCGCAACGCATAAAAACTGCGTATTCTGCCGCATTTTTTAGAAAAGCTGCTGCATAGATACGGATTTTTGCAGGAATAATCCCATTCCTCCTCCTCTTCAGTTGCACTTTTGGGTTCGGACTCTGGTTCAAACATGTATGGGGGGCTGCGCCATGGTGGTCCGGTCTACTGCGCTACTGGATTCGGTGAGCGGTGTTGCAATTCGCGCATTGCTAGGTAACCATCGGTACAGCTGACTCTGCAGAAGCCACGCCCCCCCCCCCCCCAGCACCGCCTCTATCTCACAGCCCGGTTAGACTATTTTTGCGGTTGATAAATAAGTGGAAGTAGAAGTGAACATTGTGTACATTAGTTGGGAGCGTTCAGAATCGGCCCCTGCTGTAACTGCCAGGCAATGGGTCCTTAAAGTCGTCGAGACCTGTCTTCCCTCGTTTGTTACCTGTGCCGCCTCTCCTGCGAGATGATCGACTGCTCCGAGTGACACTGAGGACGGAGCTGCTGCGCTCGCTGACCGAGTCCCTGTTGGAGGCGCCGCTGGCCGTGGCCTCGCTGTCCCTCAGCATGCTGTCGTAGCCGCTGCTCATGGCACTGTTCCTGTTGGAGAAGTGCAGCGAGGTCTTCCCCATGGCCGGCGGCAGGTCGCCGCTCAGGACACTGGTGGTGTCGCTGGCGTGGCCGCTGAGGTGGGTGGGTGTGCGGGGGGAGGTGACCTGGCTGTAGGGCGAGGGCAGCGCCGCCAGCTCGTCCAGCTCGCCCAGCGTGGGACTGGCCGCTCGGTCCCTCAGCAGCTCCGAGATCCTGCCGTTGGTGAAGCCCTGAAGGGCGGATTTGGTGGAGGAGCAGGTGGAGCTCTGGCTCGGCGTGCGGCTGATGGAGTGGAAGGAGCGCGGCGGCGAGGAGGACAGGAAGGAGGACGTCCTCTCGAAGTACACAGACTTGCTGTCCGGGGACAGAGAGGCACTGCGGTTGATTGAGGGCTGCAGGCCTTTGCGCGGCAGACTGAGGTTCTTGATGCTCGGCGCCGAGAGGCGGCGCACTTTGGGACTCGCCATCTTCAGCTTCCCCACGGCCGAGAGCTTGGAGAGGGTCGACCTCGCAGATTGGGTCTCACTTTCCGAAGTAAAGAAGTGAAGGTTCTGGTCGGTGTGGCGGCTCTTCCTCGGGCTCCTGCTCGCCCTCGGTAAGGTACAACCGCCCTCCACCCTTTCTTTGTGGCCCCCCTTAGAAGACCCCTCCAAGCCTGCCTTGGAGCCCCCCTTGGACCCCCCCTTGGAGCTGACGGAGGTGCTGCTGCTGCCTCTATCTAGGGATTGGAAGTCGCTCGGGTTTCTCCCGGGGGAATTCATCCTTGTTGCCAGCTGCTCCAATTTGGCATTGAAAAGCCGGCTGCTGTCCTCAATGGGCGACTTTGGCCTGCGGGGCTTATTATCGTGTTTGGAGATCATGTTTTGGGTCTCAAACAAGGACGCAACACCCTTTCTGGGATGGATCCCGGCTTCTTGTTTGTACTCTGCTCCACATTTCAGGGAGGATGAAATGTGGAGGCTGTGGTTGGAGAAGTACCTGCCCTGGCCAATCAACCCGGGGCTACAAGTGGTGGATGATGTCACCCCCCGGGGGTCTCTGTGGTTGTCCGCCATGTGTGAGCTTTCTTGGTGTTTGGCGTTTTGCCAGCCTCTTGGCAAACTGAAGGAAGCAGAAGTGGTTTCTTGGCAACCTGGCGACACCCCAATTATCCTGTTATTCCCGACGCGTCTGCAGGCAGCCTCCCCCCCCAGTGAGCCTCTTGGAGCGTCGGCGGAATAAACACGCTCTCTGTCTCTGGGGCGGCTCTCACCCGTATTTAGTAGCTTCTTTCCAGACATTTTGTTTTCGGTGGTTTTATTGGAGAAAGCCGAATCATCCGGGACAAACAGCGAGGTGCACATCGCGCCGGCTTCTTTTTGGACACGCGCCTCAGAGGCTTGGCTCGTTATGGCCACGCCCCTCGCACCTTCTGGACGTCTGACGCTGCTCCCTTTTGCCTCAGGCTGCGTCTTGCCTCCTGACAAAGCGCCATGTGAGACTTCCTTCTCTCTTGCGCCATCTGAGTCACAGTGCGAGTCCACATCAATCAGCATGGGGTTTATAAAAGAGGGGAGGGCTCTCTTCTCCCGCCGTAATTGATGCTGGGCCTTTTGGGCGCTCGTCTCTCCGGCCGCCGGCTGGACACCGGGGTCTTTGCTGGCGCTGGAGGAACCTGAAGCCGTGGAGTCTTCACTGACGTTGCTGATGATCCTGATGGGTTGAGAGCTGGCGGCGCCTTGGACGCGTGCCGGGGTCTGGCCGGCGTCTGTGATACAAATAATGTTGCCCCCCGCTCTCCCGCTGTTCAACGTGCCACTGATGGTCACCTCCTCCACCATGGAGAAGACGATTTCATCCTGGCCTTTCCCGTCCAGAGGCTGCTGGACCGTCACGGTGATGGTGGCCTTCATCTCCTTCATGTCCTCGGCCGCCTGATTGGGCAGAACATTCCCGACGACGACACTTTTAGTCGCGGGTTGTTGAGGCGGTGGTTGTGAGGACGGGCAGGAGGACGACGGAGATATGGGAGAGCTCTTCCCGACCGGTGAGGTCCTTTTGTCAGGTTTGAACCAATCGGCCGTTTCCTGACTCTCCGCTTTCTTGGAAGGCTGATGTCCGTTCGCCGCCGCTCCCCGAGCATCCGCGGGAAGGTCCTTGGATGGCGGTTTTTCCTTGAGGGTCCCGTTTTTGGGCAACTCGAAGCGGCTGGATCGACTCAGACTTTGATTCAACAGTTCCTCGCTGGAGCTGTTTGCGCTGCAGTCCTCGCAGTCGTACAGACCCGAGTCCTCCCTCTCAAAGCTGTCCCCGGGGAAGGTGCCGTCTGGCTGCGTCTCTCCCACAGCAGCGTGATTGGAAGCCAAGCCTTTATCCAGCACGGCCTGCGGCGCCGCTGACGACTCGGCATTTGCCTGCTTGCTGGCTGGTTTCTGCTCCGGCTGTTTGGCCGTGACGCCGCTGGCCGAGGAGCCTTTTGCGAAAGACTTGAGAATCTCCATGGTCTCGCTGCCGTCGATGCAGCCCAGCCGCTCCTGAAGCTCGGCGAAGGTGTCGCATTTAAGACAGTCCCTCTCCGGCGGCTTCATCTCCGCCTTCAGGACTTCAATGTGCCCTTGAATCACGTCCTTGTTCATCTCTCCCTGCAGCTGAGGGATCTTCAGAAGTTGCTGGAGCAAGGCGGTGAACTCCGAGTCCTCTATGTCTGCTTTTTTGGGATGCAGGGAGGGTATGATGGGCACGAACTCGGGCTGGGCCGACCTCGGGGCGGTTCTGGAGTGAACCAAGCCGTCTAAGTCTATCTGAATGACCGTGTCACATGACTGGTCACTGGTGGAGCGTTCGTCTAGATCTCCACGCAGACGGAGAGGACGGATATCGACATCTACTTCATCTGTGGAGTGGAAGGCCCTCAGGGACGAAGACGGGGCTCCTCTCTTTTCTTTAGTCAAACTCCGGCCACAGGGGGAGCACGACGTGGACTGCAGCCGAACAAAGATATTCACAGTTACTTATCTTACTGGACCGTGTTTGATGATGGACTTTGCAGGACATGCCGACTACCTTTGTCCTCTTCTGTGTTCTGCGGATACGAGACGCCAGCTGAACGGTATAGAAGGTCTCCTGCAGGTGCGCCAGTGAATCGGCCACCTCTGCGATCACGGTGGTGTGGCAGCTGCCGTGTCCCAGAGACTCCCGCAGCAGCATGGTCAGCTTACTGCCCCTGCGCAGAGACATTAGAGGCTCATTTTCTTATCTCCACGCAGCCACATGTAGCAATTTCTAAATCCTGCTGCACCGGTCACACTGAAAAAATAAAGTATTAATTGGGTTTGCAGTCCATAGTCTGACTTTTTTTTTTTAAACTAATACAGGGCTGACACTGATAATCAGCTTTCAGTCCAGACATCTATTGGATACTTCAGCCATTTCGATTAGCAATTCCATTACGTTCGAAAATTGCAAAAAACAGATATAACCGCTGGAAGCATCTGTTATTGAACCCTCTTTTTCCTGCTTTTCAGGGGCGTTTATTTCACACTGTGGATTCCGCTTCCACCGAGGAACCTGACATCACACGGCACAAAGTCAACAACTTACTTTTTGGGGATGGTTTTATTTCCAGCGAGAAGAGACAAGACAACGGGGCCGAGCTCGGCGTGAGGGGGTTTGTTCTTGTCATATCCAGCCCCCCCCCTCATCCCGCTACACACATCTATCATGGTCAGCTTGGTGGGGCCGCGAGAACCTGAGGGGCCGGAAAACGGGGGGGAAAGTGAAATGAGTAAAGCGTAGTCATGATTATGAAAGCCAATCAAGCTCGTCGTCATTGGCTGTAGCCGGAGGTTTAGCGACGACCTTTCCCGATGGTGCTGCTCTCGGTGCGCGGCGGCTGCACGTGGAGGGTGAAGAACATGATGGAGCTGTGGCACAAGAAGGTGGTGAAGTCGGAGTGCCGGCGCGCCGCGATGGCGGCGTCCAAGAGCGAGGCGGCTCGCTCGGCCGTGGGCGCCTTCACGCGGTTATGGTTGCGCAGCTGGAGGAGGTGAAGGGCAGATCAGGTATTAATATTCCAATCACATTTTGATATGAACCTTTACTGTCTCTTTAGAAGACATAAAATAGATCTTAAAACAAGGAACTTTTAACAACTGGGAGGTTGTCAGCAATAAAAAATACAAATGTGAATATGAATAAATCAAAACAGATCTCTGTCTTGGGATGAAGACAGAAGAAATTCATATTAAAAAAGCCCTATTTTACTACACAGCACCTGGATTCCACAGATGGGGTCGTCGTGGAACCTGATCTGGGCTTTGGGGCTGTCCTGGACGCCCCCCGCTGAGGGGACCACCTCGCCCAGGAGGTCCCTCAGCGTGTCCTCCTCGCCGCAGCACAGCTCCATGGCCGACACCGACACGGTCAGATCTGTCCAGGTCTTCTCGCGGCGCCGCTCCACCGCGCTGTACAGCCAGGAGATGGCACATGGGATCACGCCCAGCTTCTGGAGGCTCTCCCCGTTCCCCACCATGCTGGACCAGGAGCCTGACGCACACAACGACCCACCATTTCTCACCAAACGTACTACACCTCTTCTCAGTGAAGCTCCACATTCATATCCATGCAATCCTATTATGAGCTCCTCACCATCAGTGAGCTTCATCAGCAGTGACTTTTCCTCCACTGCGTCCCGTGAGCAGAGTTCCAGCCCGGTTTCTCTGTTGCAGAAAGTAGTTCCGTCTAGTTGCTGGAGTCACACGGATAAAGTGCTTTGCTCCAAAAAACAACATGTGTTCAAAAGAGTCATACATTTGCATTTGCAATTCCAGCAACTAGATGGAACTACTTTCTGCAACAACAAAACCGGGCCAGAACTCGGCTCACGGGGCGCAGTGGAGGAAAAGTCACTGCTGATGAACCACACTGATGTTGAGGAGCTCATACAACTGTAGTCAAAAAATTCCAACTATCCCTTTAAGAAGAAAGGTTACCGTCCACCACGACATTGAAGCTACAGGAATGCACAAATGAAGACAGGTAGGATTTATGGACAGGCTCCGCCCACCTTGTGCACTTTTGCCCCAGATTATTTTGGCCTGTTTTACGCTCTCCTGCCGTTTTCCAAACTGTAATCGAATGAAGACAGGAGAATTGGTTTACTCCAATTAAAGGCCTGAGCTGCCGTTATTCAGAGAGAATAGTATTCTGTGGAGGAGATTGATCTCCGCTGGCTCGGGGCCACATGTAGTCTGCATCGCCCGGCTAATTCAATCAGATTTACGGAGAGTGGCGTCATGTGAAAAAGTAGCTCCAAGGAGACCCTGTCCTTACCGTGTGTGTGTGTGTGTGTGTGTCTGTGTGTGTGTGTCTGTGCGCGTGTCTGTGTGTGTGTGCCTGCGCTACAAATCTATTAAACCCCCTCAGCGACGCTAAGTGCAGGGTTCCATCTCTCTAATAGCAGCGTATTACAGTCCACTTTGTTTACAGTCCCTCTCAGCTCAGAGCTGCAGCAACGGAGAATAGAATATTTGTGTCATTTTTGGTTCCGCAGGAGCATTTTTCCAGCCAGGAATGTGCAGTTTACAAAAAACCCACACGTGCATAATTGATGTGGGTGCTTTTATTGACAAAGTAAACGGGCGAAAGATGAATGACAAAAAGAGGGCGTTGCAATGCTGCTTCCTGTCACTAGCAGGAAATAAAGGACAAAATATCAAGTAGGTAAATGGAGGCAAAGACGGAGGCGGAGAGATGGATGTGGAGATTGATAAGAGGGCGGGGAGGGAAGAGGGAGAGGGAGTTTAAGTGATGGAGGAATGATAACAGGAGTGGGACAACGGGGAGGGGGATGAGGGGGATCGGGGGG
>CAESWR010001272.1:211261-221656 GCA_903171835.1 Mullus surmuletus
GGGACGAGGACAAACTCCCTTTAACAGAAGAAACCACCACTCAGCCCCGAACAGTAGACAGTGAAGCCTATAGAAAGGAAAGCAATTATTTCCAATGGTTTGGGCCTTTTCAGTGGTTATAATTTGACTCTCCGTTGTTTCACTGAAACTGTGAAGACTGAATCCTAAATCCCAGCAGTGCAGATCAGAGATGTGATGTTTAGAAGTTCTTTACCTGTAACTTTTCAGCCGTGGCTCATCCACAATGACGGGAATTTTTAAAGGTCAATTCGTAGAAAAAGAAATATGACATGTCTTTTATTCTATCCGATGTGTGACGTCGGCATCAACGACGCCGGAATTAAGAGAAGCTCAATCTTGTGGAGGAAGTTATTTTTGAGATTCCTATGAAATATTCATTTTCAAATCGGCCTGGTCATCCTAAAAATACCACCGGCGCTGCAGAAGGTCCATATCTGAATCTGATAAGAGCTTCTCAGACACATAAATGGGATTAGCACAGAAACGTCCGCTTTGGCCGGAAGCTTCAACAACGATACTGTACCACTTAAATACGTACGGCAGAAACTTCCCCTCCACCGTGGAGCCTCTTTGACAGATCACATTTGGGTCTTTATTTTCACTCTGTGGGAGTGAAGACGACCAAGGCTCATCCACAAAGACGGGATAGCTTCACGGAACAGACGTTTTTTGTCAAATATGTGGGGAAAAACCCACTGTGACGGATAGAACTGGGAAAGTTGTGATTGGACTGGGATTGTACTGGAATTCACTCATTTGTATTTGGGTCCTCAGAGCTGCTGCGCCGCTGCACGGGGGTCAGTTTTAGCTCAAGATCCATTTCGTTCACTGAATAACAAGCGCACGAGGAAGGAGTTCGCAGGGTTCCAGTGTCTTTTCCTTTGCGAAGACGCTCCTCAGTTTAAGCCATTGGTTGAATATTTGTAATAAAGTGTTTGTGATCGTATGAATGTGTGTGTGAGCTCGTGTTTGTTATCTTGAACATCAAGGATTTGAACCAAATATTTCTCCAGTTTCATCACTGAGCTTTGGTTGACATTTCCCAAACTGTGCTTGACTGACCTCTTGTGGCCGAGACGTGTAAAACACTTTGATTTCACTGAGGCCCACAGCTCTCCACGAGGTCCTCTCAGCAAAATATGCTTTGATGGAATCATTTTTCTTTAGAATCAGCGAGGTTTAAAGGTTTAACTTGTTTTAGTGTGATTCCTGAATCAGTGAATGGGCTGCTATCACTGTGCATGTTCTGTGATCTCTCGTTGGCCCGAGGCCTCGTATTTGTGACCTCCTGGGTTTGATTTATATCACGATGAGCAGTATGAGCTGTTTTAAAACCCTTTTTATTATTGGTGTGACAGAGAAGGGGGCTCGTTATTGTGACTGACAGCTGATGGTGATGATGAGCGTTTCCTCTATGAAACAATGTGATGTTTCCGCCCTCAGAGATGCACCACACAGGCGTATCTTGGCATTGATTAAATAATTGGAATTAATACAATTAGTTATTACTTTATTTGTAATACATCGTATAAATAGTATCCTAATCCATTACGTTGCTGTGCTATTTGAAGATCACCTGCTTCAAAGCCAGAATAAAGTCAGTGTAAACCCTGACTTTCATCTCAGAATGTTGACTTTAATGCCAGTCAGATTTGATGTGCGACTCTTTTATGTAACGTCGGTAATCTGCCATCAATCCCGGAGATCTGACCCTGATATTCCCGACTTCACCGCTCATCCTCTCGTACACTCGCTCCTTCTTTGTGTTTACTGCTCTTCCCCCGACATTTTGTCCTCCTCCTGCTCGGCCTGGCCCTCGGCGGGGGGCTGCGGGCTGCCGGGGGGGGCTTCCCGGCGACAGATGGTCGGCGGACTATAAAGCGAGGCGCGCCGCCGCTCGCGTCATTACGGTAGGTGACGTCACCGCCCTCCTCCCCCACTCCGCGGCAAAGCGCTGCTCCTCCGCCGGTGAAGATCTGTGGGACAGCGGCTGCCATTTGGCGCAGTTTCGAGCTACATCCGTTAACAAAGAGCGTCCGCTTTATTTATATACATTTTTTCGCCGTCGTGTTCCTCCACGGTTCGCACACCTTTTTTCTTTTCGCCGCCACACGCGCCCACAATGAGCTCCATCAACGTGAAGAAGCTGAAAGTGAACGAGCTGAAGGACGAGCTGAAGAAGCGCCAGCTCTCCGACAAGGGGCTGAAGGCCGAGCTCATGGACCGCCTGCAGGCCGCGCTCAGCGCCGAGGCGCAGCCCGAGCACGAGCCGCTCGAGCCGGGGGCCGCCGAGCTCCACGACGAGTTCGACCAGGCCGCCGAGCAGGACGGCATGGGGGAGGACGAGGAGGGGGACGAGGGAGAGGAGGAGGAGGAGGAGGTGGAGGGTGAGGAGGAGGGAGAGGGAGAGGGCCCGGCGGAGGAGAGCATGGAGGCCAACGAGGAGGAGGAGGAGGAGGTGGAGGCGGCGGAGCAGGAGGAGGAGGAGGCCGAGGAGGAGCACGCTAACGGCGGTGATGGCGGCGCGGACGAGGAGATGGCGGAGGGCGAGGAGGAGGAGGACGACATGGACCCCATGCTGAAGGGAGACGTGGACGACATGGAGAAGATCGACGCGGAGGACGGTGAGCCCGGAGAGCAGGCGGCCGAGGGTGAGCAGCGCGGGTCGGAACCGACCCACTGACTGTGTGGACTGCTGCTGGAGCTCCGGAGCTCCGGGCTCTGAGCTCCGGGAGCCGCGGGAGCGTGACCTTAGCGGGCCGGCGTTAGCCATAGCGTTAGCATCGGCGTTAGCATTAGCAGCGGCTTTAGCGTTAGCATCGACGTTAGCGTTAGCCGCGCTACGGCTAGCTAGCCGGCTATGCTAGTTAGCCGCTAAGGCTAGTTAGCCGCTAAGGCTAGCTAGCCGGCGTGCTAGTTTAACGGCAGTCACCGTCTAACCCCCGAGCGGCCGTCGGAACAGTTGTCTCACCTTTAACCGCTGAAAACGACTCTGCGCGACGCGGCCTTTTCTTTAGTGTTTATTTTTTAGTATAAAATGAACGTTTTTGTCGAATTAAAGGAAAAAAACGACGTCGCGGCTTTTTTGTTTCGCTTCGCTCGTTAGCATGTTAGCATCGCGAGCTAACGTCGTTCCCTTTGTCTGCGGAGGAGCGAGCCCCCCCCCCCACACACCCCCCCAAATCCGTCCGTTACTTATTATCGATGAACGTATCGATGTATGGATTGATTGATTCGGAGCTGGCCCTCTCTAACGAGCTGCCCGCGCCCCCCGGAGGAGTGACCTCCCACGGCGGTGGAAGAAGCGTGATCTCCGCGTCCCGCGCATTTACAGACACCTTATTTCTTAGTGTTTTAGCGCGCTTTCTGAGCTGTCCCGGCGCGCGGGTGGTTGTGGTCTATGTAGTGTTTGACCGGGAACTCCTGAGCGATGCGATTGGTGTAGTGTTCGATGATCGGTCCCGTGATTAGTTCGTCCCTGGGTTTAAACACCGGCTCAGTTAACAGTAAGACAAAGAATAAACGTCCAGTTGGGTTTTAATCAGGCAGAGCTGAGGGTTTGGGTGTCAGTGTAGTTCCCACTAGGCTTTACACTCCCTTGCATGATGCATTTGTCCCAGACTACAGTCCCCCTACTTTAAGACTCACAATGGTGTATTTCCAGGCCCTTTGTCAGGGCTGACGTCCCCATTATCTTGCAGAAAGCTTGTTTTTCCAGCCCCAGCAAACACTGTTCACAATGTTCTTTGATGGACCAGCCTCCATTGTAATTTCTACCTGGTCGTTTAGAGTTGTTATACCTTCATGGAGTATGATTGTATTGTTTTTAAATGTAACCATGAGGTGATGCCTCATTTCTCTTTTTTAAAAACATGATCATTGATATCTATGGTCAACATTATGTAACTAATGAAACGGGCTCCGTGGGCCAGAATCCCACTGCCAGTCCGACCTCTCTCTCACACCAAAAGGAGCACCTCATTCTATATCTTTGTTCTATTTTTCAAAGGGGATGCGGACAAAGACACGAATGCTGATCAGAAGAATAAGAAGGGTGTTAAGAGACGCCGGGAGGAACATGGAAGGGGCTACTTTGAATTTATTGAAGAGAACAAATACAGCTGGTAAGGATGGGACAGAGCAGAAATGGCCTTCAGCATTCCTGAAGTGCCATCCATAGCTTTGTTGAACTGTATTGGCTTTAAGTGCCAATGCACATATACTAGCAAAAGGAAAACCCTCATTTTCAAGCTTTAAACCATTTATTAATAACCCTACTGTCTTACCTTTGTTTTGAGGGTCATCCCTGACAACTTAAAGAACCTTACCATTTACCTTTCTACAGTGCCCACTCACATTGTCACAAATTTGACTGCATTCTGTAGCAGAAGTGCATCTCTTTAAGCCTTTGAATCTTCACATCTGTTCCTGTCATGCCACTTAATGTTTTGGAAAGCCCGTTGTGTCCTCAAGGTGAATCAAGGCTGCTCGCAGAGAGAAACCCAGAGGAAAGTAGCAGATGTGCACATGTTTCAAATGGAGGGAGGGTGTGGAGGAGTAGCAGGGCAGCGTGGGAGGAGAAGGAGGGGTCCACTGTTGCAGCGTAGCTCACCAGAACATAGCTTTAAAACCCCAGAGTGCTTTGGAACGTCCACGGAGGAACTCGCTATATTAACCGTCCATCGTTTTGCCTCGCAATGGTCTTATTTATTTTCCGTTTTGTTTAATTTCACTGATTGTATGATGTCAAAATGCTATTTCTGTCTCATGTTTCACGTCTTGTGTGTCTGTGTGTGAGTGTTATCATGGTGTGTGTGTGAGTAGATGTCTGGCTCTTTTACCCCTGCGCAGGTGACATCATGCATGGTACGCATGTGTTTGTTTGTGTGTGTGTGTGTGTCTGCATACATGTACCTACTTCTTGGTCAGTGTTTTGTTTTTCATTGCGCTCTTAACAGTGTAAAGACCACCTTGCGGAAAAATTAGGTCACTTTTTTTTTTTTTTTGAGGCCACGTTAGTCTTTGGAAGAGTCTGGGATTCCATTACACCTCTGGAAACAAAAATATAAAGTTCTCTCACCAACCGAGCCCCACACCATAAGGCCAAGTCATTTATTAAGGGCTGTGTCATTTCCCAGTAGCGGTCTACTTTAACACGTCCACATTACTGTACACCCCCACCCCCCCCTCCCATGTGCAACCATAGTGACAGAGTGGTGGGTGCACCAACCATATGCTCAGATGCCAACAGAAGGTTTTCCAGGGTCGCCATAAATGCCCCTACAGCCTTCATGTGTTACAGGGGCAGGTAGGACCACAGCTTGACGTTTTAGCGGTGATGCTGAAATTGGAATACAAAGCCAACATTGTCTCCAAACACAAACGAACAAACAATGAGCATTGGTGACCTGTTTCCTACTTTACCACATCGGACTAGTTCCATAAACTTCCCACACTAATCTCGCGCTACAGAGTTGGTAAGTTGCTGTAGCCGCCGACACAGTGTTCATTTTTAAGCAGCTTAAACACGGTTCCAACCTGCACGGCCTCACGGCTGCAATGTACGCTATGTTTTAGCCTTGACCTTGTTGTTGAGATTCCAAACCCATGGGAAGTATAAATATAACTCCACCCACCATCGCTCTGCCCGGGCCCTACAGCTCCCGGAGACCTTAAACACACTTAACTGAAAGAGGAGAGGTGTGATTTTATTTTACAATCCAGAGGATCGCCTTGCATGCTAAGGCTTGCCGAGGTGCTGTCTTTCTCTGTATGTCTCACATTTTAGATTTCACTGGACACGGCAAGGTAAGTGTTGTCTGCCAAGGCCCATTTAAAAAAAAACATGACTACTCCCCCTCCCCCCCCCCTCACAAAAAAGAGGCTCGTTTAACTTTATTTTTGTATTGTTCCTTTAGCCCTGTCTTCTACCCCATTATTATTTGTTCCCTCCCCTTCAGCAGTGGAACCCATGCAGCCCAAACGCCAACAATCCTCCAATTGACTGCATGTGGTTTCTTTTCAGGGCTTCATTCAAATCCCCCGTCCCCCCGCTGGAGGAAGAGGACGAGGAGTTTGATGATACGAAAGTCTGTCTGGATTCCTGTAAGTGACTCATTGGTCTTTTACCGGGAGGGGGATTGTATTCAAAGTTGATTTATAAAGCAGGAATTTCCTGGATGTCACGGCGGTCAGCTGACATGTGCAGTTTTTCAGTAGTTGACACTTTTGCGCATTTTCCCTCTATTTTAGACAACTGCGACCTGCACTTTAAGGTGTCGCGGGACCGTTACAGCGCCTCCTCCCTCACCATGGAGAGCTTTGCTTACCTCTGGTCCGGAGGCAAGGCCACGTACGGTGTGAACAAGGGCAAAGCCTGTTTCGAGCTCAAGGTACCATCCAGTTCCTCTCTAACAAAAATGTATAAATGAATGTGATGCGCATGAAACCAAAGAACACTGCCTCAAACTGAACGTGTTCGGAGTGTCAAGCTTGCAACACAGACAACACTGGCTGGAACAAACCCTGCAGGGATTTTTTCATTTATTTTTTGTGCTCACGTTGTGCTTTAATGTCGACAGATTACAGAGAAGATTCCCGTGAAGCACATCTCCAGCAAGAACATGGACATCCACGACGTCCAGATCGGCTGGTCCCTGTCCACCGGCACGCTGCTGCTCGGTCAGTGTCCTCCCGTCCCGCCTTGCCTGTAAACATGGCGCCATCGACCGCCGCCGTCTTTTCTGAAGTGTTGTTTGAGCTCTCAGCGACGTTAAGTGCGTCGGCAGGGTGATTCATTTTCACAGCTCACATGGAAGAACTTCAAGTCTGCAATATCCACACTGATAAACAAAACGATAGCCAAGCGGAGCCACTACTCGCTGTGCAGAATTCCTTCTGGAAGGAAGATAATGCCTTGATAAAGAGAAATACATATTTATATTGCCATCTGTTTGGGGTCTTGGTGTGTATGTTTCTCATCGCGCTCCTCTGCGGTGAATGTTTAGGTGAGGAGGTGCATTCGTATGGATACTCTGGGAAGGCCAAGAAGACCACCAACTGTGTGACCGAGGACTTTGGGGAAACCTTTGAGGAGAACGACGTCGTCTGCTGCCTGATTGTAAGACGCGCTACCGATGTGTTGTAAGAGTATCTGCGGGGTCTTGAAAGTTATTGAAAGTTGCAAAATACCTATTTGGGAAATTAAGACCCTTAAAGTATTAGTCTTATAACTACTTTGAGGTCTTTAATTTTTCTAAGGCATTTTACTGAATTTGCAGTCAAGAGTCCAAAAACGCATTGTAAAAGTGTATTGGTTTATGAAAAAACAAAGATGAACATGTGACATCGTGGTAAATTTGTCTCTGAGCGCCAGAACGTACGTGGGTGAAAATGAAGAATTATTTGAATCTTGTTGTATGATGGTGGTTTTATAGTCTCGATGGTAAATTAAAGGTGTCACTGACGGAGATGGTTGTGGTTCAAAGTAGCAGTATTAAAAAATATTGAAAGTCTTGAAAAGATATTGAAATTCACTTCAACATTCCTGTAGATAACCTGCTCGTGTAATTGTGGGGTCATTGAGGAAGGCAAACCACACCAGTAGAGGTTTAAAAACCAGTACCGTTGTTTCCCGCGGCGACTGACGACCTAAATTGCTTCTTCCAGGACTTTGAGGGCGAGGAGGTGGTGATGTCCTACTCCAAGAATGGCGGCGAGCCCGTGGTGGCCTTCCAGATCAGCAAGGACTCGCTGAACGGCCAGGCTCTCTTCCCCCACGTCATCTGCCACAACTGCGCCGTGGAGTTCAACTTCGGCCAGATGGAGACCCCCTACTTCCCCCAGATCCAGGACTACACCTTCCTGCAGCAGATCCCGGTGGACGACCGTGTCCGCGGGCTGAAGGGGCCGCAGACGAAGGCTGACTGCGAGGTGGGCAGAGTCGACTTGGGGCTTTCATCATGGGTCACTTGTCGTGTCCCAGTCAAACTTTATCACCTCCGATACTGTAGCCTTGAGTATTGGCTGATACTGATATCAATCCAATACCACATCAGCAGGAATCATACACACTTTTATGTCTTATTTTGTAGTCTGGAATGTTAGAAAAGGCTTGATGAAGTGATATTACTCAAACAGAGAACAATAGTCAGCAACAGTAGCTATGAGAAAAACTGACCCACTGATTATTAACCAGTGATTTACGTACATTTGAACCTTGAACATGAGAATATTCTACAATTGAATAAAATGAATAATAATACATAATTTTATAATATAAAAAATATTGATAAATCCAACTCAATCAAAAATAAATATGTCTCCTGTCTCTCAGATCATTGTGATGGTGGGCCTGCCGGGCTCAGGGAAGACCACCTGGGTCAACAACCACATCCAGGAGAACCCTGGGAAGTACTACATCCTGGGCAGCGACACCATCGTGGACAAGATGATGGTCAGTCCTCACCGCCGGGAGCTTTGTCTCCATCCATGGACCCCCTCCCAGCCCCCCTACATATTTATTATAACATTTTTTTTCTTAATTGTTTTTTTTTATGTTGGACTTCAGATCAACAGCCTGAAACGCCAGTCCAAGGACATCACCAAGCTGACGGCCATCTCCCAGAGAGCTCCGCTCTTCCTGGGCAAGTTCATCGAGATTGCTGCGCGGAAGAAGAGGAACTACATCCTGGATCATGTGAGTGGGCTTCGCTCGCCACTGTGAGACGGATACGGTGGGCTTTAATTCCAGCTGGATGAGTAATTCCATGTTTGTTTCTCTGCAGACCAACCTGTCGGCTCCGGGCCAGAAGAGGAAGATGTGTCTGTTTGCAGGCTTCCAGCGGAAGGCCGTGGTGGTCTTCCCCTCCGACGAGGACTACAAGCAGCGAGTCCAGAAGAAGGTGGAGAGCGACGGCAAAGAGGTGCCCGAGCACGCCATCCTGAAGATGAAGGGTAAGTTAAAAACCTGTTTTCCTCGTCTGTGATCTCATTGGTCGGTTTCCTCCATTGATTTCTGTTTAAAATGTTTTTATAAACTCAAGTTTTTATTTGGTGCTTGACAAGTCAATCAATGCTCCATAATTATATCAGCTTTAAACAGGAAGAAAAAGTATCAATAATGCAAAAAATTGAAATGTTTGATAAATACTATACAGTATTTTGACAAATGTGACTGACAATACCGACGATGCAAAAAAAGCAGACCAAAATAAACGTCATTTTAATATTACTGAATATTTTTGTAATATTGGTTAACCTAATAATAATGGTGATAACTGATGGTGACATAAATGAAAATATTCATCAGCATTCTAAATGCAATGAAGATGATGATGATAATGATATGGAACATCTTTTTTCCCATCTTTTTTGTGTCACCTTGCATTAAATTAGACATTGGTACATTAGGATATGATTTATTTATTTATTTTTTCTTTAGGCTTCTACGCTCTGCCTGAGGAGGGCGAGAGCTTCAGCGAGGTCACCTTCGCCGAGCAGCAGCGCGAGGAGGCTGCCAAGCTGCTGGAGCAGTACAAGGAGGAAAGCAAGACGGCGCTGCCTGCCGAGAAGAAGCCAAACCAGGGCAGCACGACGCCCAAGAGGGGCGGCGGCCTGCGTGGCGGCCGCGGCGGCAAGAACCAGTTTGGCCGCGGCGGTGGACTGGGACAGCGAGGCGGCAACCGCGGCGGCTTCCAGAACCGAGGCAACTTCAGAGGAGGTGGGAGCAAAGTTCGGGGATGACGTGATCTCGGGGTCTTCGTCAGATCACATCAGTCACTTACTATCATTTCATTTTTCCCTGCAGCTCCGGGTCCACGTGGAGGCTTCAACCGCCCCCCGCGTGGCTTCATGCCGCCCCCCGCCTTCAGAGGCGGCTACCCCAACCGCGGAAACTACAACCGCGGCGGCGGCGGCCCCCTGCCCAGCCTGGGCGGATCCCCCCGGGGAGGACCCATGAGGGGCAACATGGGACCCCGAGGAGGCCCCATGAGCAGAGGCGGGCCAATGGCAAGGGGAAACATGAGCAGAGGAGGCGGAGCCAGCATGAACCGTGGCGGCAACCGGGGGCATCCCAACCAGGTGGGCAGGGACACACGCACGCACACGCACGCACACACAGTTTGAGCACTGTTCTGAGTTTGCATTGTCATAATTTTTTATCCCCTCCCCCCCAGTTTCAGCAGAGAGGCGGTAACCGTGGCAACTTTGGCAACAAAAATGGCAACTATAACAGGAACAGCGGAAACTTTGGCAACAGGAATGGCATGGACAAGGCTCAGGCCTTCAACCAGAGCTGGCAGCAGGGGGTGAGCGTCCATTACAGACAGATAATAATCACTGTTTTCTTCGATTTGATTGATTTTTGATATA
>CAESWR010001272.1:237142-254850 GCA_903171835.1 Mullus surmuletus
GGTCGCCCTGTGTCTTTTTCTTTTTTTTTTTTTTAAAAGCCCTGAAAGAAATGCTGCAGCAGATCTTTGCCCTCACAGGCAGGAACACGGATCGTGCTGGATTAATAATACAGCAGATCGTAAAGAGAGGAGAAAGCCACTGGTCATATGTGCTGCTGGCTGTTTTTTTCTTTCTTCAGACAGACAGACAGGCAGACAGACAGGGCAGGATGGCAGTTAAAGCAGTGGGATGGTGGTACATTTTGGCTGTGGCTGCTAAGTTTGTCAACCTCATCAGCCATCTGGACAACCTATTCCCTTAAAAACAGAGGCTTGAAAGCTGGTAAAGCTGTGGAAGTGGTTTTTTGATGGTTTTTGCCTCAGCCATGCGAATAAAGACGTGCTTTCCTGCCTGCTGAAAGCCATAACAACTGTTTATCCATCAAACACGCGTCGTTTCCTCCCGAGCCGTGTGTTTCTTTTGCCCCAGTTGCTGCTGGTTCCCTCCCTGGCCGGTCTGCTGCTGCAGGGGGGGGAAAAAAACGAGCCCGTGCAGCTGTCCTTGCAACAATAGCGGCGTGCCCTCCTGGCACTCGGAGGAAGACGTGCCCCCGTGTTTGGGTGCCAAGCGGTGACTTCAGCCTGACATTTCCCCAGTGTTGACACTGGAAACTGACAGACAGACTGTGTGGTCAGACACAACATGCGGCAGACATGCAGAGTGTGTGTCCAGGCTGGTGTGATTGTCGAGCGGTGCAGCTATGGCAAGGACGAGTGTGAGAGTCTGTCAAGTACATGTAGGCGAGTTTGCTCAGCTTTAGAGTTTTTATTCAGAGTTATGAGAAGCTTAAATCTGTAAATTTTCACCTCACCCACTCGGAGATGTTGCAATACTTTCTCAGGGTGATGCTTTAATGTAGTTGCGTTTGCATTCGCTGTAGCATATTTGGCTTCAGTTGCACTTGCCAAAAGACTCGAACCCTGATTGTATTTTGTCGTACATGGTCACGTGATGATGCTTGAGAAGTTCAACTTCATGGGGCGCCAGCACGATGGATACAGAGTTGCGTCATGAAGTGACATGGCTTGTAATTGCGTCTCTTTCTTTGATTCTCTATGTATGTTTGTCACATGTATAGCCTTCAGTGTCAACATGGCTTTAGAGTACATTACTATGTTCCATGGTCTGCTGCTTATAGGTTTAGTGCATAAAAGTCAGACCTGGCAATGAATTCATTGGACCCAGCAGTAAATAGTCGGAGAAACTGTCCAAACACACGTCCATGGTGTTTCACTCATCTCTGTGCTTGTATCTTATATCTGCACAAACCTTTGTTTGTCTGGCAGGTGGTGGGACACCTTTGATAAACAAGATTCAACATTGTTGGTTGTTGAAAAGCTTAAGTGTCATTTCCAGTTGTAGTGGGCCAACTCGTAACAAACCGTTATCTCCAGGCACTTGAACATAGAGTCTAGACCGTGCTCTTACATATTTGTATCTTAAGACACCCAACAAATTCCCAAAGAGCAAGCACTCAGCAACAGGGGTTGAGAAGAACTCCCTTTAACGGAAGAAACTTGGAGCAGAACCATGGTTTAGAGTGGGCGCTCATCTGTCGAGACTGGTTGGGTTGGGAGACAGAGATAGAGAGGGAGGTTCATATTGATTTCTGAATCTTTATTGAGTAGTATACGGTCCTGTAGACAAACACTGAGTCCACTGGCCGGTAGAGAATTGGCAGCAGCTTCCCCCCCCCTTTGGTTTCATCAAATCCAGACGATATCCCCAAGATAACGCAGGCAATCATTAGACAGTACATGTGTAGCAGTCAGCAGAATGTGGTCGGGTCTGACGCCAGTCCCAAGTTTCCTCTTTCTTAGCCGAGCAGCCTGCCCTGAGGGTCAAAGTAAGAAACACACCTGCAGCAACTTTTAACAGTGCTGGAAAGATTACAAGCAATAAGGTGATGAAACTATATCACATCACAACTGCCAACTGTTTGTAGTGTCCTTGGAAACCAATTGGCGGTACACTCGTTAATCCCCGTACTGAAACAAATGGTTCCAGACGTGAAACCTAATATGTCTTAAATTGGCGACTGATGTGCCGCTCAGAGTGCTGCAGCCTCCTACCTTTTTCAAAGCAGTGGCAGAGCCATGACAAAGGCGCACTGGTGTTGCTTTTTTTTTCTATTTCCCCGAGAATGCACATGAGCCCACAGTAGAAGACAAACATCTGAAGTGGGTGTGCTTTGCTTCTTGTTTGGTGACCTCATTTCAGCTGAAATGGAGACCCCTACATGACCTGCAGCCACGGGGGAAACGAACATGGGAAAGTACGGCGTATCCCGATTCCTCACTTTTCACCACAGCAGTTACTGTGCCTACCAATTTCACTCCGTCGGGCCTGCGCTCGCACTTACTCCCTCACAGCCCTGTTTGCGAAATTCACTGTAAACGGGATGGCTTGTGTCAACATTCTCTGGGTTGTTAAACCTTTGGAGGTTAGACATCAAGTGTGTTGCAGCTTTATCACTGTGTGGATGTGACGCCAGGCTTAAAGATGGATCAGCTTTCCTCTGAGATTGTTTCTTTTTTACTTCAAAAATCAACACACACCCAATGAGCATGGGAGCAAATGTTAAAGTAGCACTATGTACATTTTGTTGACGTCTGTATTCTAATTTATATTAACAAGTGTGATGTTCGAAGCAAACACACTTCTCCTTAGCCAAGTTCATTTATTTTCGATGCTCCTTCTGATGTGTTGGAGGTCGTTATGAATTTCCTCACATCACACCATTCTGAAGCTGTTACTTTAAGGACAAAGAGTTGTATAGTGTTGCTTTAAGTCTTGGATTTTTTGTATTTTTGCATTAATTTCTCACGTGTCATTGTTTACTTACAGTCCTCCCGTAAATTTCCTCTCTCTTTTGTTTCGTCCCGAGCACCTTCCGTGTTTTGGGAAGCCGTTGAATGAGAAGCGGCAGCCGTTGCCAGCCCACGGTAGGCAAACACGGGGGAGGCTGCATGACCTTTTCTCCATCCAGCTTCGCTGTTCGCCTGCAGTGGCCAGCTGTTCAGCTGCAGCCGACGTGTGCTCCACCCAGCGAGGCTTTCATTGGCAACGTGCCGCACACACTACTCTCACTGTAGATGCACACACGCACACACTTGTGCTTACTTATTATTGTGGTTTTGCCTAGCTGGGCTATCTCACAACACACAGGCCAGAGTCCCTCCCTGCTTTTCCCCACTGGTGAACTAACTGGAGGAGGTTCTACGATGCCTGTTTGAGCCTTTTGAGCTGTGTGCACCCCAAAGAAAAAAGTGTTTCCTTGAGATAGTTCTGAAATGTTGCTCATCGCAGACAACTAACCGCTGCAGCGTTGTTGATCTTGTGTAATCCCTTGTTCTATTAGAGGCAAGAAATATCCATGAGTGCTTCCACTGCTTGTAGCCCACAGTAGATATTAAAGCGGAGAATTGATTGTGAAGGAGAGTCTATTTATGTTTGGGTTAAGATCAGGACATCATGCTTCTATGTTATGATGAAATCAATTTGGAAGTGAGTCACTGCAGATCAAAACGGGACTCTGAGTAGCAATAACAAATGCTCATTTTGATCACGGTTTGCATCAGTATCTTTGTCGTTACTGCTATTGGACTCGAGGTTCCTCTGTGAGCCGGCTCCGACCAGGACATCCTTGGAACCACTCTGGTTGTTGTGCTGCTTCCTGTCTGGCTCTCTGGTTGCTCGCGATGGACACGGAGAACAGGAAGAAACCACAAGGACTCGGTGAGCTAGTCCGGACAGAAGGGGTACATGATGTCATAGCAGGAAGTGTGACAGCTGTATTGCATTGTAGCATTGTGTACTCTCTTACTCACGTCTATCCAGTATTTTGCTGGCATTGGGAAGGTGCAAGGTCACCGGCGTGTTTATTTCCTGGCTGGTGGATTTGCTTTTCACACAAGCTCAGATAGCAGCAAGGGCCTGCCCTCTTAAACACTCCTAAGTTCTTTGAGTGTGTGTCATACCTCGTGTGTCACTCAAATACCGCTTGCCGGCTAAAATTGGTGTGTAAAAGTGGGCGATCGCAAGCCGTGTATGTCCAGTACGTCATTGTGTGCCGGAACCCAGCAAAGTAAACAAGCATAGGAGCATGGAAGGCTGGGAGACGGGGGTCAACTGTGTTTTTTCCTACATCGCACTTTTGTCCCTCTTTCAAGCTCAGACTGAAGGATATCCGAGTGCTGATGGGACAAAGGCGGGTGGAATTTGCGGGTGATGTGGTGCAGTCGGCACGCTACGCCAACGTCATCCCGTAAATTACTGCATGAACCACTGTGTCTGTCGCAGAATTGTTTGACCCGGGTCTAAATGATGATGAAATGAAAGATGATTGTTGGCGTGTTAACCCGGGTTTTTCAGGCAGTGGTGAAGGGGCTATAGAGGCTCCTCCCCCTCTGTAACCCGTCCAACCACACATGCACACACACAAACAAAATGCACTGAATTTTTCCGTTGTCCCGACTCCTGAGTGGACTCCAAACACTGGCAGAGCAGAGGGCCCCGCGTAGATCCATCCGCCCCTCTGCTGGTCTCCACAACATTGTGCGACCGGAACCCCCCCGAGGAGCTGCCTCCACTTATTTTTCAGCTTTTTGTCGTTCACATGTGGTCATCTCTGAGTGAGAATGAACACCGCTGCATTCTAAACAAACACCCAAGAGGAGCGGCTGAGGATGGTTGGATGGTTGCTTTTATGGAAAATCTTCTTAGTCACCTGAAACATATCTTGAAGCTTTAGTTGATTGAAAGTTGCTTTTGTTAAATTGTATGATGTAATGCTTTGAGCATCCATTGGACAAGTTAGTGAATAAAGTTAGCTGATGTAACTTTTAAGCTGTGAGTCATTTCACTTCGGATATTTACACCCACCTCTGTGATGATTGAAGAATCAATACACTGGTACTGATGGGTACAGCCCTTAAATCAAAGATCAGAAACTAGTCTGACAATAAACAGAGATGCTGAGTTATCATAGCCGGTGTCGATGATGGCCTGGACCTTTACAAGGATGTGAATTAGGGCATTTTTTTCAGCATTTCACAGAGGCTCAATCAGTCAGTTTTGGATCTGTGTAGGCAGAGAAAGGCCTCATCCCAATCACGGTGTGTCATCAGGAAGTTGCATTAGAAAGGTTTGCTTCCCTTCTGCGTCGTCCAAAGGGCAACGTGTAGAGCAGGTGATCAGCCAGCCTCACAGGACCCTGGGGGTCTGCCTGCATTGCCCCTCCCTTCCCCCCCTTTTCTTCACCTTGCCTCCCTCTCATCCTCTTGCCTCTTTCTTCGATTTGTCCCCCCGCCGGGCCTGTGAGCCGGGTTTGGCTGACCTCTCTGCTCAGCTGTCTGTCCATCACCTCAGCAGCGGTTTTTCAGATCAAATGGAAACGAAACCTGCTCCGTTGGCTGCTTTCGCCTCATTATCATGTTTCCTTTCCTACTGCGGCTTTTAAAAATAAGTATCGACTGGTCAGGCTTGGTTTTTGCATCAAGCCCTCTCTCCACATGCTTGCATAACCACCAATGAGTTGTGTCATCATTTCTGGCTTGATAGACACGACCAAGAATTATATTTAGTACACCGTTATCCGTGTTGATGGTGATAGGTACATTGTGACCAGACACTTCCTGGAACCATTACTACCTACTGGGCCGGTTCTTTGAAGAGGGGGGTCACATTGAAAAGCTGAAATAACTTGGAACCCAAACATGATTTTAAAACATTAATAACAAGATGGAGAACTTTCACAGGATAGACATACACTGGTATCAAACATGTTGATAGCTTCTGCTTCATTAGCTCATAGGTTTGGCCACGCAACATAGATTAGAATCAAAGACATTGGACATTGATAGATTAGACATTGGCTCTGCTTTGGCGGCCCATTGAAGTGCATTACGACTCAAATCCAACTTTTCGACTACAGATCTTTGTGTAGGTTACAGACTATATATTTGAAATGAATAACCAGTATATAGTTCTTTATTTGTGGAATAATCTCAATAGTCAATAGTCTCAATACTTATTCATGTGAACCAGATATACGTGTCAAAGACAGAGATGTTTGACTAGTTTTGAGTGAACCTGCCCGTCAACGACCATCATAAGTACAGCTTCAGCCTGTCACACTGAACTGTGAGACACTGAATATACTTGTTTATTGTATGAGCTTTACATTCTTTAATGACCCATTAAAAGATCAGATATAAAAGCGTTGGTGTGTTCCTCCAACAACTCGGGAGAGTCCTAAAACATTCGTCCGGCTGGTGGACAACCACAAGGCTCTTCTCCTCAAATACCTGCTAATGATAACCTCCTGGTGTCTGTATACAGGAGGAGGAGGAGTTTGATTTCTGGGAAATCACAAGAGGCCTCAGTGGTGCTTGTAACGCCTTCTCATGATTTGAGAGTGTGTAGCTCTGAGCACGCTGAGGAAAAACCTTCTTGTCTGTAATGACTCTTCAGTTCTGAGGAGCAATTAGAGAGTCTTCCTCTGTCCATCTGCCAGCCACAACAGCGACACACACCAGCACACACACGTCACACAGAGCAACATTGTCTCCTCAGTGGGGTTTTTTTTCTTCATAGGATGAATTTGGGAGAAACTGCTTGCCCTTCGCCACCACCCCCCTTCCTCCACCCGTTCCGATGAGTCGGTCCGGCAGCCAGCTGGCGGAGGCGCTCACTCGCATAGTTTTGTCTCTTCCCATACTCTCCAAGGTGGGAGCCCGAGCCAGCCCTTCCCTCAGTGGTGGTCTTACTGAGCGAGATGTTTGCAAAAAGCCAGTTTAACACGAAGTGGCTGGGAAAAAAATGCACAATGTTTTTTTTTCATTCATAAAGCTCTATGGAATCCATCGTAATTACAACTGCAGAGAGAAAAAACACAAATCTATTTTGAGTACTGCATCTGAAACAAGGCTCGTTTGTGCAGTAGTCCACCATCGCCAATCAAAATAGTGGTGACGTCATCTGAAATGGTTCGACGTGCAAAAGTAGTTTTACCTCCATGAATGACAATGGTGGGTCTTCAGGTTCCGGCCTCTCTGTGTTTGAGGCTCGGCTGTGCACACGGGCCGAACCAGCACTACGCTGCCAAAAACTGCTCAGGGAGGAAACACAGACTTCCGTGCTCGCAAGGTTCCGCACGTGTAGCTGCTGCGTTTGTGCCGCATGCCTGCTGAGCAGAAAAGCACAAATACGAGTGTGTTTTTCTGTCTTTTATTTCATAGCTTCTCCATTTGCCCTCCAGAAAATCCCTTAATGCAGGTTGATCTCCGGGTCGTACAGCAGCCGCGTATTGTGCGTCGCGTGAATAATGACAAAGGGGATTTCAGAGGAAGCTTAAAGTTTGGAAGAAAATGTCGTTCAAGGGCTGTAAAGTCGTGAGGATTTCAGAATCAAAGGCTTCTTGGGCTGCAGCCACCGACACAATTTTACATCCATTGACCACATCACTTTTATGACCTCCCGTGCACTTGCTGGTTAATATTCATGCTGTATTTTGGTTACACATCAGCCTTTTAACTCGTCTGCTGGCTGACCAACTGCCGTCCCGACCTTGGGATGAAATCTTCTTGCTGCTTCTTTTTTTTTTTTTAAACCCACAAACCCCCCAGGAGGCTTCGTCACAGCACCGGTTCATAAATATCTTGGAATAGAACTGCAACTTGTGATCGCCGTTCTGTCCTCCCGGCGTACTTATCTGTCTCGGGATGTTTTATCGGACAGCCGGGGAGCAGACCGGCGGCCAATCCCAGCTCTTAGGTTTTACTGAAAGGGAAATTAAGCTAATTTATTACCTCCCGTCATGGTTTGGATGACATCCACGCTCCTTATTAACTGGACTGTTTATTATTCTGATTATTGTGGTTATTTGGAATTTGTTCCTAATTTTTGTTTATTATCTGGCACTCTGGCTTTCCACTGTGTATGTAACTTTGCAGTAGCGCCGGCACATGATGACGCGATTCCAGCTTTCATCCTGGTTCAGTGCTTCTCATTATGTTCGTAGTCTGCTCGAAAATGTCAAATTCAGGACATCTGGCGTGATTTGTGGTGACGCAGGTGTTTTGTGCTCAGAAAAAGAACAGCCTGTAACCATTCTCACACACACATTTATCTTTTAAAAACTTTTTTTCAACCTGGAAAAATCGAGCGAGAACCTGGCCAAGATCAATCAACACGGATTTATAACAGGCAGCAAACACGAATAAATGCAAATAAACAACAAATAACATGAATCCTGGACCGGTTACAAGAGAGCTGGAGGCGGTTAACCAACATCTGATCTGATACGGCTGGGCCTGCGGGCGACGGTTCAGACGCCTCGCGAGTGCTCCAGACCTCGGCTTGTAGCTGCAGCGTGTCCCTCTTCTCCTGCCGTAGCAGCGCATCCCCCGGCCGCTTTCAGCAGAGGACTCAGCTGTGTGTGTGTGTGTGTGTGTGTGTGTGTGTGTGTGTGTGTGTGTGTGTGTGTGTGTGTGTGTGTGTGTGTGTGTGTGTGTGTGTGTGTGTGTGTGTGTGTGTGTGTGTGTGTGTGTGTAAAAGCGCTGACTCAGGCCCCAGCCCCTCATAGCCGGGCTGCTTGTGGAATTTGGAGCCGAGGTGCAACGTTAGGGAGAACAGCAGCTGTTTGGACGAGGCCTGGCCCGCCTCTTTGTCCACCAGCGCCCCATTCACTCTCTTTCTGTCTGTCTGTCTGGCTGCCTGTCTGTTGTCTCTCAGCGTTCATTGTAAACATCAGTGTCTGTCATTCTGCGATCTCCTCCACTCTCCGACTCTTGGTTCCTCTTCTCTCCTCTCCTGCTGCTCATTTTGCTCTTTGTCTTGATAATCATTCCTCTTTTCTGTCTCCTCAATTCAGCCTCCTTTATTTCCTGCCCCCCCCACCCCACCCCCGGCTTTCGCAGCAGCGCCTCTGCCCCCACCCTCGCTCCTGCTCAAACTGCTGTATCTCAGCTTTGCCTAGTGACAGGGGTGCGGGTTTGTGTGTGTGTGTGTGTGTGTGGGTGTGTGGGTGTGGGTGTTTCTTTGTGCGGGGGATGTTCCGATAACGTGGTGCATTGTCCGCGTGTTTGTTATGGGCGGGGGGGGGGGTTCCTTCTATCTTTATAGATATATTGTGAACTATCATGTAGGAAAAGACGCACATGTGCAGAGGCTGAGCCGATCAGACGGTGCGGTTAGTCCAGCTAGCAGAATCCTGACAGCGCTGAGCTGAGCTGAGCTGCATCCCCAATAAAGCTCCTGTGCTGCAGACGCACACGCACACGCACACGCACACACACATGCACATGCACTTCCACTTTGATTCTCTAGCACATGCTGTGACACTCACACGGATCTATATACCAAATGGAAAAAGACAGGTATTTTGCCACTTTTGGTGAAGTGAGCCCCGCACTCTAGCTTTATTAGCTGTTCGCTGTAGCCGCGCTGCAGCAGCGAGAGACGACAGCGATGGACTGTTTGATTTTGGAAATGTCAGGAAAAAATGTGGATGTGGCGATGCAGCAGCTGCAGTGCCCCCCCCCCCCCCCTCCCCCTCATGTGGGTATCAATATCAGCTGATGCTTTTTTCATTGCTATCAAAATGAAGATTATCAAACATTGAATGAGTGCCAGACATCTCTGTGTCTCTGCTCTTGTTGATTGAGTCATAAAATTCTTTTGTGACTGATTTTTTTTTTCTTTTACCAGCAAAATTTGTCGTCCTTTTAATTGTGACATTGGCAATTTCTTACTGTGTTTTCATGATAAATGTGATTATCTATATGAATAATCCGATTTTTTTTATTTATTATGAGTGGACACGGGGTTGTGACCTTTCTGATTATCCAGCGCTTGCAAGCAAAAAAACCTTCCTCCATGAGCCACATGGGTTTTATCTGGATACAAGACACCATTGTTTCCTGAAGGTGAACCGGCCTGTAACTCTTTGCTGACATGGTTCCACCTGCATTCACTACATATTAAGTTACTCCACAACAAGCCACTTAACACTTAAAAATGCTTCACCCACTTGGAGAGTGCACTCATTGAGGACTTGTTGAAGGAACATATTTATGTAACTGCGCACAGAGCAAGTAATCGGTGAACTAGATAAAAAAAAAAAAAAAAAAAAAAAAAAAAAATCCAGACAGATCCAAACTTGTATTTTATGTGCTATCTTCTTAATTCGGTAATGACAGAGGAGATGTGTTAAATTAGGCAAAGACGATGGGAAATCTGTTAAAATAGATCAGGGGAACCCGCACTATCGGCGTGAAATAGATATCACTTGAAGTCTATCTTTTGCACGCTTTGTTCTCATACCTCGGCGCCGCGGGTTCTCGCTGACACGGGCGGAGCGCCGACCTTGGCTTGTGGCGCAGCTGCGAATTTGACGGTGACCGGCTTCTATTTTTAGGGCCATCCATATATCGCGTTTTCTCGCACTCGCCGCTCTGACCTCCCCGTCTTTTATAGTGGAGATGCATGACTCGAATAATGTGGGATTGGTGAGCGCAGTGTCAGCACCGCTCATCCGTCTTCCACCTGAATGGCGGTCTTTCACTGCGGTCGGGTCTCACATGCAACTGATCTGATGGCTCCTCGGCCCTTCCCCGCCTCGGCCTGAATCGCGGTGTTGTCTGGACGGATTCTCGGTGATTAAAACGAAGCTCCAGCGTTCCGCCTGACCGTCTGCTCACTCATTCACACGTGAGCATGTTTCCTCCTCCTCCTCCTCCTCCTCCTCCTCCTCCTCCTCCTCTTCCTCCTCCTCTCACGTCGTACATTCAAACAGTAGAGTAGTACTCATCAAAGGGCTGTTGTGGGTTGTTGAGAAGAAGCACTGAACAGACCGTTTCTCGTTGCCGCCGTCTCGTGTTTTTAAGTCTTCAGGTTGATAGAAAATTACTTGAAAGTATGCGGATAAGACATGTACACATCCCGCCTTCAAACAAATTTTTCACGGACGTATTTTCTAACAACATATTTAGAATCTGCTTAGTTACTTTCTCGTCAGAAGTCTTTTGAAAACTAACGTATTTTTAACAGGATAAGACAAAAGAAGAAGCAGCTTCTTTTAATTTCAGAATTTTTGGAAATAAACTTGGATGCAGATTTTTCACAGAGATGCTGTTTTTGATAAAACGGCATGTTTGCAATCTGAGTGGTTTTGTTCTCGAAAATGTGTGAAAAGTGGCCTATTTAACAGCAATAAAGTAAAAGGAGAACCAGCTTTTCTTCTCTTCTGGGCCATTGAGGATGAGATTTTTGGCATTTTTTTTGAAGGGTGTGAACGCGCTACCCACTCAAAATACTACTTTTTGAGTGCAGAAGAATTTGAGATGCAGCATGACTCTTTGACTGGATATGACTTAGTCTGTGTACGACTATAAGTGGATGTTTTGAACGTTCCTCTGCATGTTCTATCTGTGGTTGGACTCGCCCACAACCCACTGTTCTCCCTATCATTCATACTCGGCCTTGCCTTCTCTCCTGCCTCCTGAGACATTCATGGTGGGGGAAATCCTGTGGGCGCTGTGATTATCATCTCAATTGTCTTCCACCGAGTCATCTCTGTTGTTCACCTCTATATATAGAGAACTGCCTCACGCCGTTTCCTCCCTCGGCCGAGGGTCACGATGCAGACACAACAATTCGACACTGTGCTGATGGGTAAATTTCATCACCCCAATTCAATGCTGGCAATTGATTGATTGCTAACCTGAAAATAGTAAATGAGTGCTTGGTCAGATCGGGCTGGCAGTGCTTTCTCTCTTTCAGAAAAGCAAATGTTGGGAAGTTTATTTATTGATATTTGAGATACTGAACCCTATATCAACTGATTAGCACTGACTATACCAAAGTTGGAATGAGACCACATGAGTGTGTACCAAGGAATGAGTACCAAGTGGGTACTAATAGACTATCTAGGGGGCACCAATAGACTACTGAGTACCAATAGACTACGTGTTGTGTACCTAGTGGGTACCAGGGTTGGTAGGTACGTTGTCTATTGGTAGCCCCACTGTGGATACCACCATAGTATCTTGATGTTGTGTTTGCTACCAGGCACCAATTCATTGACCTGTAGCTGAAATTGTTGTGAGTGTTCGTGCAATGGATACAACTACTTTTTAACAGCAGAATGAGTGTGCTTGTCTGGTCTGTGAGACAATCCCTTTTGGCTTCTATTAAAAACGATTGAAGTGAGACGAAGACTTAATCTTATTATGTAGAACAGATGTGGACAAAGTCTTCCTGTGGTAACACGGCCACTTACTTCATTCTCACTCCAGCTCCTTCGCAGTAAATACTATCCATTGGATATCCTACTCTCAAAGGAGGCTTTCTTGTCTAATGTAACCTGTGGTGTCACCAACTAATTTTGTTAGCCAATAATGCACTCCTTGGCTATAGAAGTGACACTTAGCTACAATGGAAAGTTGTATGCTATTTTTACAGTTGTGAGATGATGAGAGGCTAACACACTAACAAGCTACTATTATGGATTTTAATTAATTTTTTAATGACTTAAGAGGAAACACCCTCCAAATTCAAACATGACCCACAATGCTAGCTGCCAGAGCTAAGCTAATTGTTATAGGGCAGAAGTTATTGAACTGTCAATTGGTCCACAGCCATGCTGTCCAACTATATATGGTTAAAAACCTATCCCTCGAGGTAACATTCCAATGCTCCAGTCTGGTGGCCCCCATGCTGACAAATCCTCAACTCCTGTCAAATGCTCCAGGTTTTTGAGAACTGAAACACTTGGAACTGTTTTCCACTCATCATTCTCGTCGCCAGCTGCAACTAAAGCAACTCGTTGACACAGATGAGCTCTCCGGCATCACATTCATGGCACATTGTTACCTTAAAAGTCCTGAGATCAGATCCCGTTCATCTCACCGCCACTCTGGGATGGAGATTCTATTTGGGTGCTAATCTCAGTCCTTACACGGCCTGCATGTATCTTATTAATGATGCCAGTTATGTAATTTTCATTTGGGCGCCATGGTGTCCATCCGTGAAGACTGAAGGAGGCATCACTGGCGAGCTCACAAGTCACAAGTGTAAGGGTCAAGCAGGTTTGTTGATGGTATAGGTGGCGCTAGCTCTTGGTGCTAATCTGTTGCAGGTTTGACACGCCTCTGTGGAAACAGTGTTAAGTGTAGTGTGTGTGTGTGTGTGTGTGTGTGTGTGTGTTTCTGTGTGTGTGTGTGTGTGTGGTTTATCAGCCCGCTGAGAGTCGGTGTCTGCCTAGATTACCTAGATGTCTCATGTCATCGTCAAAACAAGAGCCTGTCCTACTGTAGCCTCCCACGCCGACTCAATCTGCTTATCAGTGAGGTCATTAGTCTGCTAACTGTTATCTCTGAAGGTGTGTACCTGCTACTCAACCAATGCTGCCTGTTCCTAGAGCTTACAGCATTGGACCCAGTTAATACACGCAACGTCCTAGATGGAGTTCCTTACTGGTTTAAATCCTGGGTGGAGCTTTAAACTGGCTGGTCAGTCAATTGGGTAAAATGTCAATGTTCTCATCTACGATTAGAGAACCCATAGGAAAGTTATTTGTTATCTCAACTCAAAGATGAGGCTGCTCACATAAGAACAATTACTCTCTGCTCACTTCTCAATATAAATCTTGATTTGTGGCGTAAACAAGCACACTCCTCTACTCACTTTAATTCATATGCGGTGAAGACACAAAGATATTTAGTGTCCCCTTTGAATTCTAATTCATTTTTCGCAGTGGTCACATGGATGCCTCTCTGCAGCTCTCAGCGCGCCGCCTGTCCCAACACGCCCAGCTGTTGCTAGATGCATATTTTCAGGATACTTTTGGTTACAAGTCCCAGCATTGACACCTTTCCTCTTGGGGTTATAATTAGTAGCCAAGCTGGTCTTTTGCTGCGACGGGGACTGGTTGTGGCCTAGAAAGTGTCTGTTGTGCACGGCTGCAGCAGAGGAGGGACCTTGTGTGTATGTGTGTGTGTGTGTTGTGTAGCAGTTTTGTCCCTGCCATTTATTTTGGGAGCAGAAAGCGGTAATTTAGTGGTTTTCTCCAGATTTCGGTGTCAGTTAACTTTTAAGCCTGCCTATTATTGTTGTGTAACAAGGACAGGCCACCACCTGTATGGGAAAAGTGAAGTTAGTAGCAACATATATCGTTTTGGCAGTTTTATGCACACAAAACTGTGCACATATTTCCTGCCCCAAAATCTTTGAGTAGTTTTCAATTTTGCTTTGTTAGGATCTCACTTGTTTTTGCCATCTCTGAATGATAATCCTTTCTTGATAAACACTTGAAAAGGCAACATGTTTGCGCCAATGAGGAGCAAATTGAAAACAATTACAAAATGCTTTTCAGGCCAAGAATTCTTCCTTCTAGCCTAAGATACCTGCATTACCTGTTCAATAGGTTGCTCTGATTGATCATGGCTAATAGTGTTACCGAGATGTCCTGCTTTTTTTTCTCTTTCAACATACGTTGGGTTTCATCATGAGAACGTGTGATCTTTGTGTCGTATTTATTGTCAGTGTTGGCCATAGCTCGAGGTCCTTCCTGTCGGCCTCGGTGAGAGCACACCTCACCAGGCTGGTTTCCAGAGAATGAAATGAAGGTTGGGTTACCTCCGTCATGACACATATTGCCACAGGGAGCCGGTAGCTGAGCACATCTGAACATTGAATAGAAAAGACCTGGGTAATCTGTAAAGTAAAAGCCACCGGCAGTGGTGGTGCTGGGGGGGTGGGGATGGGGGCACTCTCTGAATAGTTTAACTTTGCATATACCGTATCTGTATAGGGGTTGTGTACTGTTACTGCCGCAGATGTTTTCCCTCAGATGTTCCCTCCTTCCACATTATCCATTTGCTCGATGGTCTTCTGTAAATGCCAAGTAGATGGTTTCATCCATTTGGGTGGATCCATTTATAGTGTGGGTGGCCCCAATGGGAATCAAAACCTTAAATGGTGCAATGTGCTGTGCTTCGCTGGTTGATCCACAGTGGGCCGTAGCGTAGTAACAACAACCCCCCCTCATTTTCCACAAGCTGCCAACATCCAGAGGAGGAATAAAAAAAGAGTCCAGCATGAGTTCAGAAGAGGCAGAGGGAAACTGTGATATCTGTCATGATGTTGTGACATGTTGGTCTTTGGTTGGTTTAAGTGACTTCTGACTTTAATTTGACTAATGTTGAAGTTTATAAAGTGCTGCAAGATGTTGAGAAGGTGCCACAGTGTGGCTACATTCCTCCACACGAGCAACGCCAGCTCAGATTTTTACATGCATGGTATTGGAAAATATTGCCGAACACTCCCACAGCATATACGTGGTATTCCGAGCTCTGGCTCTTGTAACCGCCCTGTAGTGTTTTTCCTTTTTGCTTGTCGTGGCGGGGGTTCCTGCTTGTGAAGCCACTCTGAGGCAGCCGTAAAGTCATTTGTTCCTGGGATGAAGCGGCAAGTGTTTACTGCAGGAGATTCATACAGCTGTCGGTGTCTGTTTCTCAGGCGGCCACCTCGGAAGGCTGCAGCTCCTTACCCCCCATGGCGTGAGGACAAACATCACATAACCTTTTTAATCAGTGTGTCCTCCACTTTTGATATTTTATTTACTTAAGAATAGTTTGGATGACAAGCACTTCTTGAGCACGCCTCTAAACAATGCTCTAGTTTGCAATTACAACATGCATCCAGATCCATATATGGCATGTGAAGCTTTTAAAAAAAAAAAAAAATGTATTGCATGAATAACCTCTGACTCAGCCATCCGCTTGTATTATAATCAGAATTCACGTGCGACTGGAGTTGTAAGGCTCCATCCTTTTTCCCAGCACCCCACTGTCTTATCAATACCCACTGGAGGAACAATGCAGCACCTGGTGCCACCGCCACCAACTGAATGGCAGCCAGCAGGGAGAGCCGGCCAAGCTGGGTAACACGGCCCGGCTGCCCCCTTTTTATATTCCCTCTTTATCTTCTGATGGTATCAGGAAGCTGTATTGACACAGAATTGTGTAAATCATCTTGTTTGCAATGTGGGTTGAACTGGTTGATATGCGGGCACGGAGAATTCTTTGAAGTACTGGCACTACTTCATCTACAGGCAGGAGAAACAGGCCAGTTGTTTTCCTCATGTTGCCGGCCTCCATGTTCAAATCCAGAGTGTGGAACAAGTCAAAGGCTGCCCGAGTGATCTATTGTACCGCCAGGCCCCGCCCCCTCCTGTCTTTGGGGTTGGTGGTTTCCTTATGTTTTGGGAGCATCCTGTTTGTATGTTTAAAGTTGTGGGGTTATTTCAAGTTATTGCAGCCCACTTGCTATTGTGTCAGAACAAGAAAGAGCAACAGAAGCATAAGACGAAAAGAACCCCAAGCTGCAGTCAGAGGGCAGGCCAGGGAAGACCGAGTCAAAACCCAGGGAAAGAGATGAAAGCATGGAAAGTGGGAGAAACGGTGAGAAATGGAGTAGGTGATTGCAGGGGAAAGAAAACGGCATTTAAAGAGACTTGAGGTTGGCTGTGGTGGGTTGGTGGGGGCAGACAGACGGACAGCATTGGGAATTCTGGTGTCACTGGTGTACAGCCTGGTATTAAATTGAATTTAATGCGCCAAAGAATATTTGTGTGTGCTGGTAATGATTCCCAGTTCACCCTTCATAGTTTTCCGGTGTTTATCAATGATTTAAAGGGGCACCCTTTTTTTTTTCTTTCTCAGCTGACGTGAGTAAGAATTTTGGTGGTGGCGCATCTTGGCCTGACCAAGCGGCACCACACAGCTGTGCACGTGTCATGCCTGAGAACGAGACACAGGAGAACCTTTTTATCTGGGTTGGTCCCGCCTCCTGCCCACATCTGGCGGGAGGACCTCTGGCTGTGACACAAAGGGGCCCGCTTCTATTTCCATCTGTAATTTAGGTAATTTGCTGGATGTTTTTCAGCTACTTGCAATGGAATCGCTGAAGGGGCTGTTCTCTTTAAGTGCCTCTGGTGCTGAATCACTTTCCCCTTTAAGATGCAGGTTATTAAATTCACACAGCTTCAACTTTTTTCCTGCGGTGACCTTGGCGTGCTTTTTTGTTTTCCTTCACCTTTATTTAAGCAGGAAGTAATTTTGTGATAAGGCAGGTGTAATCTGAGGATGAAATTATTGTTCTTTATGGGCCTTTTTTAGTTTCTATTTCCTAAAATATCTAATTAGAACTTATTTTCTTCTATGGCCGCTTTGTAGAATTCACACTGGACTTTGTCGCGACCCAGACAGCAATTACCTTTTCACATCAAGACTGACGGGGAGATCTCTGGAATAGAGTTTGCTGCAGGAAAATGTCATGGGAGCCTAAGGAGAAACTTGAAATATCACGTATGAAGCTCTTTGTAATGAGAGGGTAAAGTGACAGACCACTCGCGAACTCCCTGAAAACCAAACTCAAACAAAAATGGAAGAATGCGTTGGCATCACAGTTAGAAAGTTAGAAATAAAGTTTTGGACAGAGACCGATTCTCATGCTGGGATGATCTGAGTCACTATCATGTATTATTCCACCAAAATTTGTTGCAACACTTCCAAGTTTTTTCCTTTTAATTCACTAATTGGCCAATAGAACGAATGTGTCCGTAGTCTGTCCTGTGGTCAGTCATTGGTTTAACCCCCCCCCC
>CAESWR010001272.1:272911-286056 GCA_903171835.1 Mullus surmuletus
AGAGAGAGAGAGAGAGAGAGAGAGTGCAGAGTGGGCAGACAAGGATTTTGCAAGGTACTAAGTGGTTTATTTATCATTAGCAGCAGCAACTGCAGCACACACACACACACACACACATGCACACAACCATGGCAAGGCTCATCTCATGCTGTTTGCTCTGCGTCCAACCAGAAGTCTCCAGTGCAGATTAAGGCCTTTAGGCAATGGAGGCACCTGTGTGCGTGCGTGTGTGCGTGTGTGCGTGTGTGCGTGCGTGCGTGCGTGCGTGCGTGCGTGCGTGCGTTCGTGCGTGCTCCCACATCAACACACTTGCTCTGTATATGATGCAGGTGCTATTCATGATTTGTAAGGCCCACACTTCCTGTCAGGGTGATCCATATGCTTTGTGTGGAGGCCGTGTGTGTGGTGTGTGCGTGTATATGTGTGTGGCGGTGGAGTCAGGGAGTCGTACCTCATTGCTAATGGGACATTTTTGGGGGGCCTCAGCACCAAAAGCTGCACAAGTAGGGCTTTGAATCGTTTAAAACTGTTCGATACAGGTACCCTTAAAACAAAACCGATGCCAATTGAGTGCTTCATTTGATCCTTTCTGTTACCTTATTCAATGTTAATCATGCGAGTAGAAAGCAATCAGTTGTGCAAATGTCACCACTCCCCCCTCATTCAAAAGATTTTTACACAACTACATTTTGAAAGTGCTCAAATTACGCTCGCCGTGATTGGCTGCGAGTAAAACCATAGAAACAGTCTCTTTTTTCTAGATCTGGGTACAAAAACAACCGGTATTGTGTGACAGGTGCATTTTCGATACTACTTGGTACTGGGTTGTTTCGGGAGATACCTGAAAGGTATCGAGTACCGACACACAGCTCTAAATACTAGTAATATTTTGTGTGCAATTTTTCAGAAGCTAAACGTGCATAAAAAAGTCCCTTAAAGTGGTACACAGACCAGAATCGCATGAAAAACGTAATTATCTCTGCTTGTTGTGGTGTGTTGTGTTGTTGTGTGAGGATAACAGAGTTAAATATCAGTGTATCTTTAAACCTTATCTGAAGGATTTGGTCCATCAAAAGATCTAACAATTGCCTTCTGCAGTCGAAGCCCCATTTCCCCTTTGTCTCTTTTTAATTCGCACATGTTTGGAGTTCTCGCAGTTGAGACAAAGGCTCTGAGTTGCAGCTCGCGTGTCTGTGCGAGCCTGACACAGAGCGCGCATTGCATCAGTCTTTGTCGTGTTTGTACCCGCTAACGTCATGTTACATGAGCGCTGTCGTGTGAATGCCTGTACTTTGGTAAAGAAATGCGGTTTCCATCCTAAACACAGCCGCGTCCAATCTGGAACTCATCTGTGAGCAGACGCGTTCTTTAAAAAGACTTCCAAGTAACTCCCCGATGCAAACAACTACACGTCCGTTTGTACACATACATTTGAAGCCGGCTTTTATGCGTCCATGAAGTCTCATATGGGCACATATTACTTTTTAATCCTCTCCTTTAAAGGTTTTTGATTTAATGGCATCTCTGAAGTAGATGGATGGCCCGGACCCGCCCCCGCCCCCCCCCCTTTCAAGATGGGACCGTTAGCACTACTGGAAAAATGACAGGGGGCTTCCCATCTGGCACGGAAAAGATGTCTCGCCAAAGTGGTGGAACATCAAAGCTGTCCTCAAAGTCAATTTGTGTCTGTTCACGTTTAAAAGAGAACAGAAAAAAGAAACCGTCTCAGACTTGGTTAAACCGTCTCCTGTCTTTATTGAGTCATTAAAAAGCATTTGAAGGAACTGTGAAGTGGTATGTAGACATTTTTTTAAGCTTTAACAGATTAGCTCCTGCTTCCTGCTGCTTTGCTCCGGCAAAAAGAATCAATTGTTTTGCCAGGCAGCGTTATCATTCCAATGACTGATGACGCTCTTAGAAAGGGAAGTGAATAAAGCAGATTTTTGTGTTTGATGGCGTGTTCGCAGTGTGGATGTGAGCTTGTCTCACATGTCTGGTATATCATTTGAAGTAGACCGGAGCCAAGTAGCACCAGCTCATGAGTCACACATCGTGGCGTGACTGTGTGTATGAGTCCAAATGCTTGAACCCTGCGGACGGTGTGTGTGTTGAGCCGCGTGGCGGTGGAGTGGGTTGATAAGAGGCCTCGGACTCGGGTTCTCCTCACAGCCGCCCTCAGGGGAAATCAGAGGAATGGGCAGACCAGGACGGGGACTATATATAGTCATGGTGGAGGGATATGGTGACATCGGCATTTAATATTGGTGAGGGTCAACTGGCTTTAGGGTTAGGCGTGTTTGTGTTTTCCTCTGATCAATAGAGTATGGATTTTAGTATAAAGTATTAACAGACACATAAACGTCACAGTCTGTGACGAGACACCAGCAGAGAATCGTCCACTGTGGGTCAGATGACCGGACCAGAGTGCACTCTTGGCCACCAGCTGATGGTGTGTGTGCACCTAAAAGTTAAAGTTACCATCATTTACACATTTCATGGTATGTTCAAACAAGCATGTTTCTGAATCAATCAGGATTCAGACTTTTTTCAAATGAATTCCAAATTACAGGTCATAAATTATTGGAGATGTAACAATCCACTTTTATTTTTAACTGCAACTGGGATTGAGTCCGATCCCGATAGCACAAATTATGTCTATAGATTTATTGAAATTCACTTTATTTTAAAGAAATGTGTTTGAACTTATGTTTGTTTCACAAATAAACATGCAGCAGATGCATTTTAGATTGAATATTTGAAACTAGAATTCTAAAAAAAAAAAGAACCCAATGTAGTGATGACCTCACAGCGAGCCTGAATCTGATCGCTCCATCTGTATTGAATATAGATAATAATAAAGATTTTTTACAGCTAAAAAGTGCTGAAAATGACCTACACTTTTCGCCAAGTTAATGACGATACACACTCATCTGTGATTGTCTTCCAGCGATTCTCTCTAAATAAAAAAAAAAAAAAAGAAACGGTCAAATGAAGATAACTCGGCACTAAGAACTGGCCTGTCACTCTTTACTAGTATGATGAGTTTATCGTCTACAGATAAGACCCGCTCTGTGTTAAAGTGTCCGGAGTCGACTGTTTGTTATGAGTGGCGCAGTATAAATAAAGTTTAATAGAAACATCCAGCAGTAGTAATGCAGAACAGCCGCGCGGGGAGAGGAATGTCCACAGTGGTCACCCTGTACACATCTGTGAAAGAATGTGTTGTTAGAAAGTCCTCCTACTCTTCCTCCTTCTCCTCCTCCTCCTGCCCCCCGCCCCCCCGCTCTGCCCGTCTTGGCTCACAAACACAAATATTGTAGATGTAAAGAGGACGGAGCGGGGGAGTGTGTGTGTGTTTGGGACACTGGGACGAGTGGGGAGTGTGTTTGTGTGCTCCATACTTCCTCAAACAGAACGCATGTTTGCAGTTTCTTCTATATAAAAAAACTCGGGTCCCCATAAAAACACCCCCCTAACATGGACCGTGAGGGGTCCTGCACACACACACACACACACTCTCTCTCTACATCCCATTTCTTGTAGCTCAGTGTGGATCCGACTCGGCGCTGATAAATCGTCCGAGGGAAATTACACTCAATTGAATCACAGATATTGAAGCTCGTGAACGGAGCCGCACAGGCAAAGTCAAAACGGTTAAATCCTCCCGCGTTATATAATTTAATCAGATGATAATTGTTCGGGGAGTTACGGGGTAATTAGACGTTTTGTGTGTTTTCAGTTTTGTTTTGTTTGGAAGAGAGTGTTTTTTTCCCCCTTATCTTAGTGAGAAATTGCTGTCTCAGTTTGCTTGGTTTCCTCCCCTCTCCTCCCTCCACCTCCTCACATTCTCTCTCTCCGTCTTATTTCAGGGACATTAAGCCCGACAACATTCTGTTGGACATGAACGGCCACATCCGCCTGGCCGACTTCGGCTCCTGCCTCAAACTCATGGAGGACGGAACGGTGAGGTTTTTTTTTTTTTTTACCACGTTGCTGCCGATGCCTCTTCTGGTCCAAAGCAAACATACCAGAGCTTTACTGGCCTCCTTGTCAACCCCCCGGGGGTCTCCCAGGAGGAGTGTGTGGTTCAGCTGCTTGGCTGTGCCTGCAGTTTATGATTCAGACAATTCTCCGAGACCCCCCCCCCCTCACAGATGTAAAACATAAAAGAATACTGACAGAGTGAAATGGATGATCAAAGCGGAGCCGGAGTTTATTCCGCCAATGTTAATAAAGTTATGAGATTATGCGACCATTAGGAAAAATAAACTCTGCACCAGTTGGACCCGGCGTGGACGTTCGTCCCAGACCGGAGCGTCCAGGTTGAAGCGATGAATCACGATAAGAGTGTATTTCTTCTGTGTCTCGTCTGCTAATAAGTGGAAGCGAGTCCAACATCTGCTCCTCCGCTGGAAACTTTTTAGTGCTGGAAGACGCCAGTTCTCAGAGCAAATGTTTTCCTTGAATCACCAAACGTCCGTATTTATTTTGACTTTTTATGAAGGATCCGGCGTGACAGATGCATTCTCTAAATGCCTCCGAAGGACACCAAAGGCCTTGAAAAACCAGTAAATTGGACGGGGGGTTCTTTGTGGAGTGGGGGGTCTGAAATGTCAGGATATCTTTGTTCAGATGTTTTTCTACTCTGATGTGCATCCGGCCTGTTTCCAAGGCTTCAGTCTGTAACACATCGATGTTGCTTTGATTAGAGTCCAGCCTGAACTTGAATATTTAACCTTTGACCTTCTTTGTTTATGTTTGACCTTCTTTTGTTTTTGTTTTTGTGTCACCCCTCAGGTCCAGTCCTCCGTGGCGGTCGGGACCCCCGACTACATCTCCCCAGAAATTCTGCAGGCAATGGAGGACGGGAAAGGCAAGTACGGGCCGGAGTGCGACTGGTGGTCCCTGGGCGTCTGCATGTATGAAATGCTGTACGGGGAGACCCCCTTCTACGCCGAGTCCCTGGTGGAAACCTACGGGAAAATCATGAACCACAAGGTGAGTGCTGCTAAATAATGCAAATCCTGTTATTTTCTGCCCCTATTTTCAATATTTGAATATTTGCAAAACAATTTCTTCTTAAATATTCAAATTAAGTAATCTGTCACTGTGTATATAAAATAATATCTTAGCATTTTCTGCCTCAAAAAAGGAGTTGATTGAAAATACTTGAAAAATTAACGAATATTTATGAACATAAAACAACATATCACAAAATTTTGTATTTTTATGGATTTATTATCATTTAAATGGATGGGCCATTTCTGACCAGGAACATGAATAGTGTCAGGCAAAATTGAACAGAATAAGAGGGATCAACTGCAAAAACATATGCAGATTTACATTACATTGCCTAGAAAATGGGATGTTTTTACTCAATTTGTCTATTAATTCCATACATTTTTGTCAAACAAAGGACTAAAACTAGACAAGAAGGAATAAAAGTAGTTTAATTGCGTTCTATGATGTGAAGTTAGTAAACGTTCCCAATGACTCAGAGAAACTTGAAAAACCCCACATTGACCTTGATGTTAGTGTACGAATCAGCCCATTAACTCCACGTGCACCTGCGTGTTGCTCAGGAGCGCTTCCAGTTCCCGCAGCAGATAACGGACGTGTCCGAGGACGCCAAGGACCTGATCCGCCGCCTCATCTGCAGCCGCGAGCACCGGCTGGGACAGAACGGCATAGAGGACTTCAAGCAGCATCCGTTCTTCTCTGGTACGCCTGCCTCCGCCGCGCCGCCCCGCGTGACAGCGTGACCGTCCCGCCGTCCCTCCATGGCGGCGGCCAATGGGAAACCGCGTCACGCTGACGTGCTTCTCTTGCCTCGCCGATGAGCGGAATCTCAGACATGTCGGGCGTAAAGGATTGGCGCCGCTCCTTTGTACGCACGTTAAGTGGCGAATTGTGAATCATTTATCGAGCTCTTTCCGCGGCTTCCTGTCTGTGTTTGCAGGCATCGATTGGGACAACATCCGCATGTGCGAAGCCCCCTACATACCAGAGGTCAGCAGCCCCACTGACACGTCCAACTTTGATGTGGACGACGACTGTCTCAAGAACTCCGTAAGTGGTTTTAATACCGTCTACAACCGCAGAATGAATACCGATTCAATGAGACAATGCAGATCTGTTTTTAGACCCCGCAATCTGGATTTACTACAGCGGATCCGCAGGGTCTTGCCAAGTATTAATAGTTGATAAATCAATTTTAGGGAAATGAAGACCCTTAAAGTATTTAAAAGTCACTTTATGAGGCCATTTTTCTGAATTAGCTGTCAAAAGAGTTGAAACATTGGAAAAGTGTGTGTTTATGCGTTTATTGAAGAATGAAGATGAACCGGTAACATGAACAACCATTAGACACTATAATGGGAGCGTTGGTAAATTGTCTGTGAGAACGCCTGAACACGGGCGGGAATTCAGAATTATTGGAATTGTGTTGTATGATAGTCCTGTATAGTATTTACATGCACATTCCCTGATGATGCAACCGTAGAATTATTTTCTCTCACAGTAACTTTTGATACCATCTACAACCACAGAACAAAAGCTCATTCAATGAGATGATGCAGATCTGTTTTTAGACAACCAGCACGTCCACCACCCATGAGATGATTCTGTGTATCAAATCTGATTTTCTCATTTGACTTTTTTTATTTTTTATTGTATCCTAGGAGACCATGCCCCCTCCCACTCACACCGCCTTCTCTGGCCACCACCTGCCCTTCGTGGGTTTCACCTACACCAGTAAATGGTAAGTGTTTCCACAAGTTTAGCTGTTTGCTTCAGCTGCAGATGGAGGCGAACAGATTTCCCAGGCAGCCGCACTTCCTGTCGATTATTCGTGTCGTCACGAGCCTCAGAAGTGTGCGATCTTCTAATTGGGGGTCCCTCCCTAAGAGAGCGATGGTCGTTACCTCACTGCAGATAGTCCCAGTGCGGCGCCGCTCATGGGAAAGCCGCAATCATACCAGTTGGCTCCCTATCTCTTCAAGGCTCAGCGATAATGACCTTTTCCACTCTTTCTTCGTCTCCCTTTTTTCTTCCTTTCTTCCTCCGTGACGCAACCTCCTCAGCTCGTCTCTATATCTGCCTTCCACTTCTACTTCCTGTTTCCCTTCTTGTTGTTCCTCTGATCTCTCTGTCTGACTCCCCCTCAACCAAACATGCTTTATGCTCTGTGTTTGTTTACCATTAGTATAGCTGCGGCTCTTTCTACCGAATAATTTTTTTATGCTTTATTTTAGGGTTGTCCCTATCCAATTTTAATATCGGATATCGGTCCGATATCAGCCAAAAAACGAGGACCAATAGCAATGACATTGTTCTATAAAAACTAAAATATCTCTGTCTTAATCACAGCTGTCTTTGATGAGAAGACTCATGCTTTTAATGACCCCTTCTCCCGCATCCTGTGACCCCCTCAGCACCCTCTCAGACCGGGGCTGCCTCCGCCAGCTGTCGGCGGAGCCAGGTAAGGCGGGGCAGGAGCAGCTGGACGTGGAGGTGCAGCGCGGCCTGGAGGACAGCTTAGCCACCGAGGCCTACGAGAGAAGGATACGCCGGCTGGAGCAGGAGAAGCTGGAGCTCAGCCGCAAACTGCAAGGTGAGAAGCCGTTGGAGGAACCAGCCGCAGCCTCCGGCTTAGAGGCGGCTTCTGATTCCTTTCCGCTGATCCGCTGCAGAGTCCACGCAGACGGTGCAGGCGCTGCAGCACCCGTCAGGCGAGGGGCCCCTCAGCGCCAACAAGGAGGTGGAGATCAGGAGTTTGAGGAGCGAGATCGACATTCTCAAGAAGCAGATTGCTGGTGAGGAATCCCCTCCTGAAGTTTTTTCCATCACAGTTTCACTTCAGAGTCTTTCTTCTGATACTCTGAGGTGGATCGTGTGTGTGTGTGTGTTTGTTACAGACTCGGGGCAACTGGAGAAGCAGCTGGAGGATGTGACGTTGGCTCGTCGGGACCTTGAAGATTCATCCAAACAAATAAAGACCCTGGAGAAACAAATACGGAGCATCACACAGGACAGGGACGACCTGCAGAAGGTAGACTGCTTGTGAATACTTGCAGGAGTTACTGTTTCCCTTCAGATTTCTGTTATTAAAAATCACAAAAAGTACAGAAAGTTGAGCACTTATTTTATTGCATTTGCATTTATTATAGAATAATGCATACAAAGTTGTTAAATACCACAAAATCCACATTAATTGTCGTGTTTAATTACAGAAAACAAGGAGCCAAGGATCAGTGCTTGCATAAAATGTTACAAGTGTCTAAATTATTGGCAGTTAGAAGCTCCAATAAGCATAGAAATTGTTAAAGCTAACATGTTTGTGCACTTCCTCTGTTGTGATCAGGACCTCGTGGACGCCAGCGAGAAGATGAAGTCCCAGTCGAAAGACCTGAAAGAAGCTCATAGCCAGAGGAAACTGGCCATGCAGGAGTTTTCCGAGCTCAATGAGAGACTCACAGAACTCAGGTAGCTTCATAAACGCACAACTTTCTGTTATTTTAAAGCCATTTGAATGAATACCTCTGTAAGAATTTGCAGTTTATTGCCAAATTTCTTTTCACGTCTTGCTTTGCCTTGATTGATATTCCGAATTCATACCGGCTCGCTCGGTCTGTAAATTTAACAACCACTCGATAAACAACATAATAAATCTGTTGACTGTTTCCCCTCTTCTGTGTCCTCGTCACACACACGCACACACACGCACGCACACGCAGGTCGGGGAAGCAACGTCTGGCTCGTCAGCTGCGTGACAAGGAGGAGGAGCTGGAGAGTCAAACTCAGAAGGTTGAGGCTCTGCGCCTCGAGGTGCGAAAGGCCGAGAGGGCCAAGAAAGAGGTAGAGTAGAATCCCTGTGTTTGCTAGATCACCCTCTCATCACATCACGTCTCTCATCTCTACATCCACCGAAACATTCTGTGATGTGACCTTTTAACCTTTCTAGAAATATTCATAGATCCCTTTTGAATATTTCTACAGTAACTTGGGGGCCTCGTTCCAGTGTGTATTGCTGTGCTTTTGCATTTTCACACTTATTAAGCAAGTAAATCAGGCATGTTTGGGGGGTTTGTGATCCATTTTGATCCAAGTAAAAATATTACACAGTCACTGACAGGGAAATGAGCCCACAAGTGATTTTGTTGCACCAGTCTTCTACTAGTTGTGTATGTTGTTTAGATATTTTACATAGATCTATTATATTTCACTTCAAGATTCAAGATGTCTATTCGTCACGTGCATAATTGTACAACAGCAGTGAAACAAGAATTGCAACAACTGTGCAATGCGAACGTAAATAGAAATTAAATAATTAAATCAATTAAGAGAGGCAGTCTGACGCCCGGAGCAGCGATTCAAGAGCTATCCGACCTCTAAGTATAATATGGAAAAATAAAAAATATAGTAATATATTCCACAGAACATAGAGGTGGAAGTCAGTCGAGCAGGGCACCTTTAATTGGTGTGTTTTGGGATTTTCGCTGGTTTGGAGAGTCCATGAGGGAACGTCCAGTGTGTGTTTGCTCCTGATGCATGATGGGATTAATTAGGTCTGATGTACACGCTTATTAAATAACCGGTGCTAATGTGTAAATCCATAATCAGATGGAGGCGCAGTCGGAGGAGCAGGCAGCCGAAGCTCAGAAAGAGAGGAAGCTGAGGGAACGAAACGAGCAGTACAGCCGGCAGCTGGAGGAGGAGCTGGAGGGGCTCAAGGTGAGTCTGCTGATGTTATGTTGCTATGTTTGTCCATAGGAAAAATATATCCATATCCGTTTAAACGAGATATGGAATGAGACCATGCCGTTTATATCGATTACAGCCCTATATAAAGGAGAAGAAAATCTGCAATTTGATTTTAATAAGCCAGTCAGTTGTCAAACTAAACTAAAAAGATTGGCTGATATTTTACTGTGTGCACCTTACAAAGTCACTCCTGTTGTTATAAAGTATTTGTTATTTTTAAATTGTTGTTTGAGCTGCTGACTTTGAACCAGGTGAAGAAACCTTTTGATTTCTTTTTGCTGCTCATTGAAATAGCTATTTTCAGTCAAACTACTTTTGACGTGTCATATTTGACTTTGACTGAACATTAAGCTCCCTTCATTTGCAGGAAGAATATATATCGTATATCAACATTCAGCCTAAATATATCCGGGTTTGAGTTTTGGTCCATTTGGTCAACGGTTTTAACTGACTGGGTTCCTCTGGTTGTCCAGCTGAAGCAGTCGGGCCCCTCGGCCCCCCCGGCCTCGGCCGAGCAGTCCCAGGAGATGGGCCGCCTGCGAGGAGACCTGGAGAAGAAGACGCTCCTGTACGAGGAGGAGCTGGCCCGCCGTGAGGCGCAGCACGGCACTGAGGTCAAGGCGCTGCGCAAGGAGCTGCGCGATGCGGAGAGCCAGCAGCTGGCTCTGCAGAAGGAGATCCTCATGCTCAAAGACAAGCTGGACAAGACGCGCCGAGAGAGGTACGACAACCACGATGTCTCCTCCGGGTCTCGGGTTTGTCTCGGGTTTGTCTCGGCTGCTGCTCCGCGTGCGGCCGACCCACAGTAATCACACTCTCTGTTGTCTTTTCCAGTGGTGATTGCATGAGGTAATTACAGCTCAATGTCATGAGAGATTAATTCTAGTTTTCCCTACCTGATGTAAACGTAGCACACGTGAAAAGCTGCTTCTTTTCAGTAGTTTGCCTTATTTATTTTCAGTAGTTATTTGCCTCTAACCCTCTAGACCAAACCCAGAGGTCCCTACTAGCCTCTGTACTAGATTGTTGCTTCCACTTAGTAAATATTGTGAATTAGTCAAAGCTTCAAAACAGCAGTTAGTGCAACTATATCCACAAAGATATAGTAAACCACACGCAATTGCTGGGGTAATTGGTACTTTTCCCCCACTGCGTCCCGTGAGCCGAGTTCAAGCCTGGTTTTGGTGTTGCAGAAAGTAGTTCCGTCTACTTGCTGGAGTCACACGGATAAAGCGTTTATGCGTTCTGCATGTCATACGTTTTGCATTATGAATTCTTGGCTGCGAAAAAGTCCAACCTCGCACTCAACCGGCACTATTTTCCCTCCCTTCGTATCACCATCATCAGCTGTTTCGCTGCGTTAACATGCTCAGAAGGAGACGGCTGCACCGCGTCTTCTCTCGCGTTGCAACCGTCTCCCTTAGTCTCCCTCAGCTGATTGAAGGAGCGCAGTGATACGAAGGGAGGGAAAATAGTGCAGGGTGATTGCGAGACTTTTTTGTGGCTAAGAGTTGGTGATGCGAATGTATCACTCTTTTGAAGGCATGTTGTTTTTTGGAGCAAAACGCTTTATCCGTGTGACTCCAGCAACTAGACGGAACTACTTTCTGCAACACCGAGGGGGAAGAAGTCACTGCTGATGAATGACACTGATAGTGAGGATCTCATACAACTTCAAGTCCAAAAAATCCGAACTATCCCTTTTAAAACGGAGCCGACTTACCGAAAAACAGAAAATGGGCAAAAATCTTTTTTCCCCCTCTAGTGTTTATCAGTTGGCAGCAGTAAGGATGTGTGTGGGGAACGGGTTTTCCAGTGAGTTCAGAGTGTACTCCTGACCCGAGCCACCACAGCGGCCTCTTAAACTAACTTGTTATGGCTAAAAGTGCTCAGACTTCGTTTGAAAACACAATATTTAGATTTTAAATGGCGAAATCCTCACAAGCAAAAGGAAACTATGGCCGCTCGAGTGTGCCAACGCCGAGATTAAATACCAAGCAAAGAGAAAAAACCCCAGAAATAAGTTATTTTTCTGCTGGAGGACCCCCTGGTAGGTACTGACGGGCAGCTGATCCCGCTTTGTCAACCGCCGCCTTAATCAAATTTTAATAAAAAACTTGTTTTTGAGGGGGCCAAGCTCTGGAGCTTTGTTTTTGTTCCCTCTGGCCTAACCTTCCTGCCCGGTGTTGGTGACATATTATTCTCGCTGCTTTCTAATTCATTTTTAAACACGCTGCTGTATCGGATTCTAACTGCATAAATGTGTGTTGGGCTGGATTTTGTGTACCTGGACCAGCGAGCTGGGTTTGAGCTCTTCGAAGGCCCACACAGGAACAAAGGGAGGGCCGCTTTCCGAGAGTTTGACCATTAAACCCAACATCTGATTGCATTTATGATTGTGTACGTTTTTAGTTATTGAAAAAATAAGAGTAGAGCAAGAGTGGAGTGGAAACAACTCTTAGTCAAGGAGAAGGAGACGGCATGTTAGAGTCACGGTTTGAGACTGTATAGTTAGAGAATAAATAAGAACATATATATAATCCAGACTGGAGCCGTTTACTGGAATTGGGATCCAAGTCTTGCGGGAGGAGGCGCTCCAAAAATACACAGCAGGTCTCGGAATTAGGCTAGTAAAAAAGCATGCTGCTTCACATGAACACATATTTATGATAATTTGTTCAATGTAATGTTATCTGCTATTCTAAATCTTTATAATAAGACACCCCCCCCCCCAAAAAAAAAAAAAGTCCGGTGTGGGACTCTAATCAATGCCTGCTTCTTCATCTCCAGTCAAAGCGAGCGGGAAGAGTTTGAGACAGAGTACAAGCAGAAGTACGAGAGGGAACGAGTCCTGCTCATCGAGGAAAACAAGAAGCTCTCCAGTGAATTGGATAAGGTAAGACACACACACACTCATATAAACACACACACACGCAAACCACGTTTCCACTCGGTCCATATTTTGGTTAGTGAAACATTACAAGTACTTCCTGGACTCCAAAGACCAAGATTCCTTGCCAATAGAACATAAACACAACACTAATTCATCTTCCTTCTGATGGGGAGATCCTGATAGGAGGAGACACCATCACATATTCACCTTAGAGAAGGAGGAACCAGGGGGAAGATTCGAATATGAGCATATTCTGCTTATTCAAATGGGTTATTGGTGTTTACATTGCTAATATTCCACTTGGAAAAGGCTAATTGACTGCATGGAAATGTAGCCACTCATATAAACACAGACACACGATAAAGCAAAGCTATTCTGATTCCCATTCAGACGTTCTCTGGTTCTTTCCCGATCTGTCACTCTCAATATGAGTATTTCTCCCGTCTTGCTTTCTCAGCGTTTTGGCAATTTGTTTGTCTCTCTCAAACAC
>CAESWR010001275.1:0-10183 GCA_903171835.1 Mullus surmuletus
TTCAGAGAGCTGGCTCGGTCCTGGGCTGCAGCCTGGACATCCATCAGGAGTAACCCCTCCCACCCCCTGCACCTCACTGTGGAGGCCCTGAGCAGCTCCTTCAGAAGGTTGCAGGTTGTTCCTCCCCACAGCCATCAGACTGCAGAACTCAATATCCTAATAAATCACACCAGTACCTCATGTGCAATATTTGTTTCTTCCCTTTGTCATTATGGGAAATAATTCTTTCATTGCAACTCTCATGTGCAGCACAGTATTTGTAAATACACAGCATTTGCCATATTTTATTTGATCTAAAAGTGTTTTTATATTACTTCTTTCTTTCCTCTTGCAATTCCCTTTCTTTCTATTTATTTAATGTTTTTTTCTTTCTGTGTGTTTGCTGCTGGGACACTGAAATGTCCCACTGTAGGGTAATAAACAGTATTCTATTCTATTCTGTTCTAACTGTGCTGCCTGTGTGTGACATCTAGTGGTGCAAAACTGTATTGCAAATATCTGTCGAAAGTTAAATAAGTCGAAAGTTACTTTCTCCTTCACTTGACACCTTCCTCGCAGACAGAGTGTGACCGCATCAATGAAAAGTAGTATTTACCGTATATCTTAGCGTCTTCTATCATCCTCTGACTCCTCGACCGAAGGTTCTCTGTGTCGGCCAAGGCCCGCTTGTACTTCTCCTGAGAGAAATCACATTCCAAAGCAACATTAACTAGCAGCAACGACACAGAAATAATAAATGACTGCATTCCGTTTGGATTCATTTGTCTCATTACTTTAATGGATTTGATAAATACCACTATCTACCTCTATCAGAGATGCTGACACAAATATCTGTACTGTACACCACAGTACCACTACACTGATAGGAACATGATGGTCCAGAAAACTCATTCTAACACAGGGGTCGGGAACCTATGGCTCGCGAGCCAGATGTGGCTGCATCCGGCTCGCAGATAAGTCAAACCAGTTCTTAACATGATAAGTAATGAATAATTACGCTGAAATTTAAAGTAAAACATTACAGAAATCACACTGTTAAAAATAACGTTCAAAATATCAATTATTGTCACGCATTTGAATCCATCCATCCTTTTTCTACGGCTGCTGTTCAGGGTTGCAGGTTCTGGAGCCGATCCCAGCTGACCTTTGGGGTCCAGGAGGGTCCGACACCAAAACTCTTATTTTTATTGGATAAAGCAGTCGCCTGCAGGAGTCGTGAGGTCCAGAACTAAACTTCCCTCCATTTCATCAAAAAAGTCAGCTGCTATTTGATGCAGAGCAAAGCCTTTTGATGAAGAAGATGGAGAAAAGAACAAAACATTTCAGCTTGGTCTCTAAATGTATTCTTTATTATATAAAGATTGTGTTCTTTATAATATAAAGAATACATTTAGAGACTTATTATACTCTAAAATGTTTTCAGCGTTAAAAAATATGATATGCCTCGCACAGAAATGTATTTTAAAACATGTGGCTTTCATGGCTCTCTCAGCCAAAAAGGTTCCCGACCCCTGATCTAACATCTAAAATGTGTTTCTATCTCAGCCCCATTTGTGTACAGAAGATCCAAAAGAAGTTTGCAGACTATTTTCAGCAGTTTTAAGCTGGAGCATCTCATAGAAATCCAAATACACTCAACACACTTTGTCCAGAAGAAGACGTACATATTCTAAATAGTTGATTCTACTTTCTTCTGTGAAGTATGACATGAACACAGCACACGACAGCTGAGCTAAACCCCGTGGAGCTTCCTGGATCCTCCCAGAGCCCTGACACACCCACCGTCATGTCCTTGAGCTGCTCCTCCAGCTGGACCTTCTCGGCCTGGACCTTCTCTGCGGCGCCCTGCTCGCCCTTCTCCGCCTCCTCCTCGGACCCGGGGCCGTTCTTCTGCTGGGTGGCGGTGCATAACAACCGCGGGGATGCTCTGACCACAGAGGAGGGGGGGGGGGAGAAAAAAACTCATCAACATTTGACATTTGACCTTTGACCCCCCGCACACTACATTCCCAACCATCAGCAGCTGTTTCCTCTGCGCGCTGCACAAACATTACGGTAAAACAGGAAGTGATGCAAGGCGCTTAGTGACGTCCAGGAGCCGCGTGGATTTGGCTGTTTGGGTTTATTTCCAGACGTGCTAATTGAATGTTATCAAACAGCTTAGCTAACATTAGCTAACATTAGCAACATTAGCAACATTAGCTAACATTAGCCGCCGCTGAGTCTCTTACGCAGCCCGCTGTCACGTCGCCAAACGAACACTAGCTTCACCCTAAACCCTAAAAAAGAAACAATAACGCCGTGTTTACCTCCTTATCGTTGAGAGAGCCACCAGCGAGTAGCTCTGCCGCACGGCCCGCACACACCAGCTCGCCATCTTCCCTGTGTGCCACACTGAGAACGCTCCGTGCGGAAACACGCTGACCGGGACAGAGCAGCATGAGCGCTGCGCGGCCGCGGCTCCGCCAATCAGGAGGCGGGACGCGCTCCGCCGCTCGCTCTCCACCAATCCGGTGCCGCGAAGGGGGCGAGACAGCGCGTTGTAGTTTGGTTGGGCGGAAGTTAAAGGTTGAGACTACACACGTGACCAAGGACAGTTTCCAAACCTTATCTAAGTGAAGGTTACTCTTCCTGAGGTTATTCAACCCAAACCAGGCAGGTGATGTTGGTCACTGATGAAACATGGCTTTTCATTACATCATTAAAACCTTTTAGAAGCCCTTTGAAATGCAGACAAAATGTAAACATGAAAGTCTCAGGATCTATTAATTCTCATATTTTCCACAGTGTACTTTCTGTTACTAGAGTTTTTATTGTGGAAGAAAAATGACAAAATAATCACATCCTACATCGAGTAAAACGCCGTCAGTTTGTAAGTATGAGTGGAGGAAATTGAAACACCAATTCAAAATATGATCATTATTATTTTGGCTCCCGTCAAACCTGGATCAACTATGTTGAACAAGTTGCACCGACCTTCCATGGAGGCCGTTGTGTCTTTAAGGGAGGCTTGTTCTCGTGGACGGTTAATTAGAATAGAGCAGATGAAAAGAAACTCTCTTTTACCGCTGGCCGCGCTGATTCAATTAGAATCTGTCAAGGCGGAGCTGGTTAATACAGTCGGGTCTCTGTGCTCTGCAGCGGCCGGTGGCTCCACCTGTTCGTCACTGCCTTAGTATTTCAAATACAATTAAAAATCTCACTCTCTGCTCAGATGTGAAGTTGCGAATTGGATGTGCGTCAGATGTGGTAATTCTGGTGGTTGTCAATCATACGAATGGACAATCGCAGAGGGAGTAGAACAGATTAGAACTTTATTTTATTTTGTCTTTCATATCTAAAATGGTCTTTCTATTTCAGTGTCACTCCACAACATACATTAAAAGAAAAATACTGTATGAATAGGAAATGTACAGAGATGTACAAACTGTACATTATACACGCCCACCAGCGCTGGCCTGAGGCTGTGACCGTAGAGCTTGTAGCCCACTTTGGTCACCACGGCAACAGTGCCAGGCTCCTTGCCCTGAGCGCCTGGTGCTCGTAGGGGTCGAATTCTGAATTCTTGATCTTGAGCAGGCCGTGCTTGGTGAAGACCTCCTGGATTCATCACCAGGCCGTGGTGGAGGTTCTTCAGGTGGGGGTTCTGGTTGGTGACCTCCTCTTTGGGGACGCTCTCTGTGGGCTTCTGCGATACGTCGGCCAGCTCAGCCATAGAGGCCAAATGCACGTGCAGATCGCAGAGTCGAGCTACGTGTCCACATGCGTTCGGAAATCCAATAACAACCGAGCTTTTCTGGAGCTGCGACTCTCAATCGGAGTTCTCTGGTCGGATTTTATTCACGCTACAGCGTCCACATGCAGAAATTACTTTCTCCTTCACTCGAAACCTCCCTCACCGACGGTGTGTGATCATGTAAATGGAGAGTTGTATTTACTGTATAATTTAGCATCTGATATCATCTTCACACTCCTCGAACGAAGGTTTTCAACCTCCGCCACGGCCCGCTTGTACTTCTCCTGAAAGAAAACACGTTCCAGAGCTAAATTAAAGGTCACCGTCTATGAGGTATTTGACACAATCTCCTTCAGTTGCCAGAGGCCCAAAAACATTATTTTAAACGTTTTTTCCCTCAAATTCAGCTTGGCTACGTAGTTCCAGCCAGTCTAAAAGTGTCTCTAGTCGAGTGAGCTCTCTGAGAACGGGCTGTTTCTGTGCCTGTACCTTTAAATGTCAGTGAGCTGTGTCTGGCCACGCCCACTCCACGCTCCTATTGGCCAGTGGATGCGGCTTTCGCTGGTATGTGTTCTTAGCGTACAATACGCGTTTTTAATGGCAGAAATGCCGTCGTTCGATTGAAGAATGGGACACAGAAGTAGAGAAAGCACGTAAATGGGGTGACAGAACTTCCTTCCCTCCTGCTCTGACTCTACCCTCAGCTGAGCTTAATTTGTCTCATAACTTGTTGTCTTACTGCCTGGATTTGAAAAATACAAACTAATTGGATTCAATTTATTCTATTAACAACCTCTGCCTTAGATATCGACACAAATATCTGCACTGAGAGGAACGTGATGTGAACTGCAGTTTTTCCAATTAAAATGTGTTTCAATGTCGCCCTCTGTTCTTGTACAGAAAGTCCAAAACAAGTTAAGACTATTTTCAGTAGTTCTAGAAACGGCTCGGAGTCGTTTCCTTCCATGTGCAAAAGTCTTTCAGCGAAGGCCGGCTTGAAACCTCTTGAAACCTTTCAGCCACTTTGGTGAAAAGACCCCTGCCACGCCCCTCGATCTACCTAAACCCTTTAATACCTTTAATCTTATGGCGTTATGATCAAAGGGTTCGAGGAGGTTCGTAGCCATTTTGCATTGATGTATTTCCAGTGAGGCTTCGCCATGGCGATGCACTTCGATGGAGAAAACCTCCGTTAATAACTTTTCCTCTTCACTGGCGTGTCTGCTTACGAGTTTGAGCGTGCTAACGAGAGTCCCCTCGGTGGAGCTCATTTATTTACGTGGCATAGAAATGGAATGACATGAAGATGAAAGTGCTCGGGACTTTGAAGTGACATTTGCTTTCCTTACATTTTCTCGGATGTCCTTTTTCGCTGACGTGTAGAGCCATTTTCCGTCGTTTTTTTTGGGACACTGTGAAATATCACGTTTTTCGCCAGCCCCTCTGACCCTGGACCCTGCTTTCCAGCACGTTCAGGGGCTAAAAACTTGGTTATGTGCAAGGAATGAAAATAAAAATAATAAATCCCCCCAGAATATTCTAACTGTAGCACTTTCGGTATGTTTTTATGTTGTTGATGTTCTGTTTGTTCTTTTAATCCTGCTCCTCGTGCCTTTCAAATTGCCCCTAGGGGACAAACAAAGTGTTTTTATTGATTGATTGATTGAATTGATTGACTCAAGAGGGCCTCGCTGCACTGCCTGCAACTGTGCTCATGTGATGAGGCATTCCGGTCGTATGCGTGTCGTATGCGTCCTCTTCACCCGTATCACCTGATACAGCAGTGCCATTTTCTAATTGGCTGATAAGTAGCCACCTCTTTAGTCTCCTGCCATTGGGGAAAAGGTACCGGAGTCTCCGCCCCCAAACGGTTGAAAAGCTCCAGTAGGCTGTCAGGGTGCCGAACTAATTTCACTTTTTGTTCTGTATATTTTCATGTAAGATTGAGAGAAACTGCTTTTAGATTTTTCTGTATGCCGAAACACATGAAAATTGACAATAAAGAATTCATGTGGTTACGACTACACACGAGACCGAGGAGAGTTTCTTCGTGAGGTTAATACAGTATTTCCCAATTGCTAAAACGGCGTATATAGCACAATTGTTTCAACTGACACATGGAGCGCAAAACCTCTTCCCAAGTCCCCAAAACTACAAACACATTTTCTGCTTTAGGTACACACATTTCGCTATTCAAAATGGCACTTTTTAAATGCACTGAACACGGTTCTCTGCACAAGACACAACAATCTGACATAAAGTCACGTTTGCCATTTCAAAAATGTCATTCTGTGACAGCATCTATGTTTATTACCAAATGATAATAGACATCCATCCATCCATCCATCCGTCCATCCGTCCGTCCAAACAACCTATAAAAACCTTTTGAAATGCAGACACAATGTAGATATGAAAGTCTCAGGATTTTCTGAGCGTTGTGGATGTGGTCCATTTTTTAATTCTTACATTTTCAACAGTGTACTTACCGTGCCCTTCGTATTCGTCACGCCAGAGAGGGCTTCGTCCTTCATGAAGTACGTGGTGTTAGTACAGCTGTGGCGGCTGCATCTCTGTGTGCGTTCTCGTCACATCGCTGGTACTATATTATCTCCTGGAGTTTTAATTGTGATTGAAAGGATAAGGCATAGTTGGCTTAAAAAACCTGTGTGTGTGTAATATGTGTGTGTTCAGCCCAGGACGTTGTCATAGTAGCACAAAGATAATCAAAAAGACAAGATAATACATCCTACATCAAATAAAATGCCGTCGGTTTGTAAGTATGAATGGTAGAAATTGAAACACTCATACAAAACATCAATATGATTATTTTTGCTCCGTCAAAGCTGGATCCACGATGTGACCTGTGACACTCCAGTCGCACTGAGCTTCCATGGAAGCCTTTGTGTCTTTGAGGCAGGCTTGTTCCAGTGGACAGTTAATTAGAATAATTGCACAAGACACAACAATCTGACATAAAGTCACGTTTGCCATTTCAAAAATGAACACTACATGAGCTAATTGGCCAATATGTGCACTGAGCCAGCTGGCCAAACACCTCATTGGTTAATTGTTGACTTTGACTTTGACTTAGTTACCAATCAGGAAGTAAGCACTATAAAAAGGCCACAGGGAGCAGCTTTACCTTTTTATTACAACAATGGAAGACGCTGCAGAGAGAGGAAGAGGAAGAGGGGGAGGAGGAGTGAGCTGTAGGGGTAGAGCTGCGAGAGGAGTTCATGGCCAAAGAAGACAACAGCTTTCAAAGGAAATCAGAGCAGCCTTAATTGCTCATGTCATCAGCCATGGGCTGACAATGCGAGAGGCTGGACAGAGAGAGCAGCCCAATTTGAGCCGTTTTACTGTCGCCTCCGTCATCCGGACATGTTTTGAGAGAAAGACACAAAGACGCAGCATTGTTTCCCAGATAACTCCATATTGATTGATTTTTCTCCTTTGTTTTCAGAGAGTACCGGAAATGGATGCTCATGCAATCCCACATGAGTGCTTTCATCGTGCAGCCCCAGTCCAAAACTGGTTTGCTGACCACCCACCATTTCTGGTGCCATACCTCCCACCATACTCACCGCTTCTGAACCCCATAGAGGAGTTCTTCCCGGCATGGCGGTGGACGGTGTACGACCGGCAGTCCGGCAATTCAACCGGCAACAATCTGAAGAATTTTCTACATTTTCAACTATTTCAGCATTATGGTAAAGCGTATTAAAGATGAGAGTGCTTGTCATGTTGCCCAACAGTGTGTCGTTGGTTAGACAAAAATCTAGTCAAATTAATGAAGTCATTTGGTGCCAAAGTTTGATTTTGATAATGTCATATGTAGTTTTGCAGTGCTTCATTCTGCAGGATATATGAAGTATTTAGCAGTTTAGGTGTTTGGTTTTGTGAATTGTGTGAAGTATTTTTTGAACAAACCAGCCTAGTTTGCAAAATTGTGTTTTAACAATTGGAAAAAACTGTCAACTCAAACTGGGCAGGTTATAGAAATCCAGGGTTGAAACACCGATGAAACATGGCTGAATGTTGTTGTTTCATTTATTTTTCATTCATTACATCATTAAATGATTTCACTTTATTACAATCACACACCCTGGTTTTTATTCTGTGTTGTTATTATTATCATTATCATTATTATTATTATTATTATTATTATTATTATTAATTATTATTATTATTATCAGATATTTCACTCTGTGACAGCATCTATGTTTATTACCAAATGAGAATAGACATCCATCCATCCATCCATCCATCCATCCTTCCAAACAACCTATAAAAACCTTTTGAAATGCAGACACAATGTAGAAATGAAAGTCTCAGGATCTTCTGAGCGTTGTGGATGTGGTCCATTTTTTAATTCTTACATTTTCAACAGTGTACTTACCGTGCCCTTCGTATTCGTCACGCCAGAGGGATGCTTCATCCTTCATGAAGTACGTGGTGTTAGTACAGCTGCGGCGGGTGCATCTCTGTGTGCGTTCTCGTCACATCGCTGGTACTATATTATCTCCTGGAGTTTTAATTGTGATAGAAAAGATAAGGCATAGTTGGCTTAAAAAACCTGTGTGTGTGTGTGTGTGTGTGTAATATGTATGTGTTCAGCCCAGGACGTTGTCATAGTAGCACAAAGATAATCAAAAAGACAAGATAATACATCCTACATCAAATAAAATGCCGTTTGTGAGTATGAGAGGTAGAAATTGAAACACTCATACAAAACATCAATATGATTATTTTTGCTCCGTCAAAGCTGGATCCACGATGTGACCTGTGACACTCCAGTCGCACTGAGCTTCCATGGAAGCCTTTGTGTCTTTGAGGCAGGCTTGTTCCAATGGACAGTTAATTAGAATAATTGCGGATGAAAAGAAACCCTGGACCATCTTTCTCTTCCTCTTGAAGCGTCGGCGCACAGATTCAATTAACATCTGTGGAGGCGGAGCTCGTTAACGGGCTCTCTGTGCTCTGCAGCAGCCGGTGGTTCCACCTGCTCACATGTTCATCGCTGCCTTCGTATTGCTGGAAAAATGTTCAAAAAGTAGAATAAAATCACACACTTTTCTCTTCTCGAATGTGAAGTTACTTTGAACTGCGTCAGATTTGGTCTTGTGAGAGAGCACACTTACTTACCCATTGTTTTTAAAGTCAACATTCAGTCAAAGCACAATGTCATATAAAACACATTTAATGATTCAGGCTAACAAAGAAAGCCAAAATAAAACTCCCAAATACCATCAAATATTCAGTATTTGTTGTGGAATCATGAGGGGTTCAGGTTCAAATGAAGGGGGCAATATCACTTTAAACAACTCAGCACAACCATGAAAAACTGTTGCGTTTCATTTTCTAATATGAAACTTGAAATCGGGTTCAAGTGAAGAAATGAAGTAATGTCCAAGTACAAAGTACTTTAAAATATTATAAAATATCCCAAAGCAGAAGGAAGAGGGAAGCAGATAATATCTCGGTGTCACACTGAGTGTCCACATGGTGGCAGTATTACTTTGACTGTATTACCGTGTACTTTATGTATGTATGCGTGTGTATGTTTATTTGCGTTTATGTGTTTGCGTGTATTGATATTAGAATATCTAAGTACATATGTGGTGATCGGTACATATATTTGTTGACACGTTTACATATATTTGTTGACACGTTTACATATATTTTGTTTGATGCTGCATCAGTGAGTTTGAAGCCACAGCCTTTGCTCTGATTGGAATTGCGTGCATGTGTGTGTGTGTGTGTGTATGTGTGTGTGTGTGCCCATGCCCTTTTGACCCCATCGGCTGCACGAAAGGAGCCAGAACACGTTTGCATCCACAAATTCAGTCACAGCTGTTGAGGCATAATTTTGGTTTAATATAATTTGAGTTCAATGTTTCATTATTTCTTTCCTGACGATCTGAACCAGAGAAATGAAAGCAAAGCTGCTGTAAACACGGATTTCGCTTAATAAGAAATGTCAGCTGTTCTGTCAAAAGTCCCCACAGAAGTTCATGCATATCTTTCCACAAAATGTATAAACATGCTGCTTTAATTAGACCAGTAAGCCCGAGAAAACCAGTGGAGGCCTGTGTGTGTGTGTGTGTGTGTGTGTGTGTCAGTGTGTGTGTTTGACTTTCAGCGTTTGCTCTAATTGTTGATTCCTCCGTTGGCCCTCGTGCAATTACCAAATGTTTCCACTCTTCAAAAGGTGAATTTTAAAGACTATTTCCGATTCCTCTTGATGCTCCACAGTTGTTTTTCTCAAGGTCACATGTCACGCTTCGGTGCAACTGGTTTGTGGTGTTCATCGGAGGGGCTTCCACCTGCCGACATCTGTCTCATTTCAATGGAAGACAATGGCTGATGAGTGTGTGTGTGTGTGTGTGTGTGTGTGTTGGAGCTGGGTTGAGGATTTGCTCTTTATGAATAGTCAATAGTGAACAC
>CAESWR010001275.1:36710-49900 GCA_903171835.1 Mullus surmuletus
GCTTTTTTTGGGCGACTTTAAAATATCGAATTTTTCGCCAGACCCGACCATCTTGGAAAGATTTGTCGCTTTTTGAGTTCGGGAAGTGGGCCAAATTTGAGTTTTAAGGCAAGGAATAATAACAAGAAGAAAAACCCATGCAGTTTCAAGAGGGCTCTCGCCCACTGCTTGCAGCAGTGGCTCGGGCCCTAATTAGTGTTGTGCTCATGTTCTATCAGCAAGGAATCTTGGTCTTTGGAGTCCAGGAACTACTTGTAAACACGGCCAAAGGCCACACTTTTGGAGTGAGGAGGAAACCAATCACTTCATCAGTGTGATGAAAGACACAAACATCCTGGCATTTGGAGACGCTAGAAAGTAGCGGGATAGACAGATCCACAAAAAGGGGAGCGCAAAGTTACGCCAAGCAGGGTTTGTAGCAGACCTTCTCCGTGCGCGGCTGCTTTGATCGCAATATCACCATTGATTACAATCACCATGGATACAGGAAGAGCCCTGTTTGCTCACGCATGGAAACGCCTTATTAACATAGTTACATGAATCGTGTAGCAAAGAAATCAGACTACGCGTCTGGCTCGATTGGCGTGCATCATTTATGCAAACGGCCAAGCCGCGTTTACATACAGTCTGTGTAGTCGGACCACGGCTGTACTTACTACGGTTGACCTTTGACATCACACCACAACAATGCGTCAGTAGTTGGAATACTGTTTCGATCTTTTGCCTTTGGAGCAGCTTCGAGCCACGATGAGCACCGTGTTATTGCTGCTGAACGCGATGAAGGCACTTAATCATGTGAAAAACGGTAGACTGTGGCTTTAAGGCCAAAGTCTTTCACCGTGTACGTTTGGAACCTGAAGAGACGTTTCGATGAAGGAGAAAAGCGCGAGGCCTCCTCCTGGGTACCGAGAAGACAGAATAGTAGAAAGGTTTCCTTCTTCTCCCACGTGGAGAAAGGATTATCTCTCAGGAACTATCTCCATCCTCAAGGCTTCTCGGTTTCTATCTTAATCTCTCGTTCTTCGTGTGTGGGAATCTCCAGATTTCCCACCGGCCTCGTTTGATTTCACGCTCCGTCGTGACAATCCCCAGACGGGGCGGAGTTGCAGCTTGGCAGGAGGCGGAAGCGGACGCCGCCGTTCTGCTCTGTCAGGCGCATCCCGCTGACCTTTGACCTGGCCACCGTGTCCAGGTAGACAATCAGAGGGGCGGCAGCAAGGAAAAATTAGGAAACCACTGTGAGGGGTTTCAGAAGCGATTTATGTGGCGATTTAGCTCGCTATGTGAAATCCCACCCGGACCCTCCTAACCCATTGGCACCAGTATAGTGACTCCTGACCCTCTACTCGGGTCTGCAAACCCTTACGGCCTGTTCCTGTCATGGTCTCACCAATTCAACACAACAATTAATCAACCTTAGTGAGGCGACAAAGCCCCTCTTGAGTGATTCTCTCACCTCCGCAACCACACGCTTCTCTTCTCCAACAAAGAATTCAATCTCACAAACTTTGACCATGTTTTTCTGTGACGGCGGAGCTCGGCCACGTCATAGTCAGGTAGTTTGCAGCACAAAGCGAGTGCTAAAGGCTAAATACGTACGTAAAGGCATCTAAGGTTGAGCTAGCCGACAACTAGCTTAAGGGGAAAGTTAAAAAGAACTCAGAAGAGCAAAGTGTTGAGAGATAAATGACTCGTAAAAAGAGGACTAGCGAGGCTCGGGGGCGGCCATCTCAGGTCTAAATCATATATATCTATATATGTGTTCACTTTTATGGCTCCAACCACAGCAACATGGCAAACTGATATAAAAAAGTCACACTTACATCGTCAATGACATCACAAATGTTTATGGACTGCTGTATAGTAAATAGTTGCTTAATGCTCGGTTTAAAATCTCCTATAGGGCCCCTTTAAGTGCTCGAAGAGCCAAAAGGTCACCAACCTTCTTCCTTCTCAAACCCCCTGATCGCACCGTTAATTGCATTTGCAAGTTTACCCATGTTCGGCAACCATGTCAATACGGCAGACCACCAGAGAAGGGTCGTTGCCAAGTGTTCGAAAACCAGTCGTTGCCTGATTAGATTATATCCTCATCGACGTAACTCATACATTGATTTTTTTCTCGTAAACACCACCTAATGTTTACACACTGCCGCTAAACAGCAATGTCTCTTTATTACTTCATTGGAGAATCTCTGGTCCTCTTTGAGGGTCTCGATGGCCCGGGCGGTCCAGCGCCGCGTCCTTAGCCACGCTGTCACCTCCATTACCACAGCAGCGCCCTGGCAGATGGGGGTTATCTTGAGATAGATACGGGGCTTGGCCACACACGCTTCAAATAGGGCCGGAATGGAATGCCTGGTTGGAAGGGGAGGGAAAATTCCGAGCTGGGGTTGCGTCTCTTCCCGGGCCGCTTCCCGCTTCCACCAGAAATGGTAAAATGAGACTTACACAATGGCATTGTACGCCGTGCACAATAACCTGCCTCAGACAACGAGGGTTATTTTCACGTCACTGTGGACTGAAAACACAGACACATTTTCTCCCGTCAAAACCGCGTCCCGCATTCTCACACGCGGGCTCGCCGGCCCATTGTCGGAGACATTCAATTCAGGACGGTTGGAGGGATGAGATGGAGCTCCGCGTGATGGTACAAATCATCCCAGTGTGTCGGGGAAATTGAATTTCCCATGAATACACGATTGGCTGTGATGTGGTCCCCCAGCACACGCGGCGGCTAATCCTCCGGGGTGGGGGGGGCGGGCGGGCGGTGGAGGGGCCGCAGCGACGCCCCGACCGTGACAGCTGCACAGGCACAAAAAAACACACACTCGGCGCACCTACGCGATGACACGTTTAAGAGGAATGGAACCCCAGAGGGTCACAATCACACACTCGCAGCGGGCGGCGGCAGCTGCCTGTTTTCGTGTGTGTGAGGAACACGCTGAGCACACGTGTCTGCGCTATTACAACCCGCCGTGCGTGTGTGTGTGTGTGTGTGTGTGTGTTATTCACGAGAATTTCCGCTTGGTTTAATTTTTTCCCCCACCGCCCTGGATGCAGTTGCCCTCGCTCGGCCGCCCCGTGACTGGCGGGTTCCTGCACCGTCTGCTATCAGCCACCATCTACACTCACGCTAAGTGGCTTTTTATTGAAGCCTCCTCTGTTGTTCCACTGCTGCAGGCTCATATTTGCACACACACACCGATACACATACACACACACACACCTATTTGTATATCAGCCGGAGCACAGCATAATTACGCCTCTCGTTTCATCCTGTAAAAGCAAATCTTTGGTTAAAAAAAGAGAAAGATTAAAACATCCCTAATAGGCCTCAACATCAATCTTCACGCAGGAAGAGTAAAATGAAAGTCCGCGGCGAATCTGTTTACTGAACGCAACTTCACAGCCGAGGGTGTCGGAGCAAATCAAAGGGCAGCGATTCCCTCCTGATTAGAAACGCCAGAATATGAAGCTATCAAACGTGACCCGGGAATCCTTTGTTGCACGCACGAGTCGACTCATCTTTTTATGCCTCTGCAGATTTACTCGCTGTCTGATTTCTGTAACACAGACTAAAATGAATCTGCATGTCAATGAGGAGTCTGCTGAGCTGTGTTTTTTCCTGTGTTCTCCAATTCCAGGATGCAGTTTACAAATATAAACAAACTGTTTCCCCCCCACTCGCCTTAGCCTTAGCTTTAGCTTTAGCTGACTTGAGTTTCATTCAGTCATCAATCAAAACACAATAAATACAAACAGCATAGTCGATGTAAAAAGAAGTGATTGGTGTGTATCAGGTGTTAAACAGGCTTAGGCAGAAGCAAGCCTATAAGATCTGCTTAAGCTACCTACACGCATCGTTGGTTGCTACCCTTCAAAAAGAAATTTAACAAAACACAAAAGTCATTCACAGTAATAACCTTCAAAAACAGCTTTGCAAATGATTCTCTTGTAAACCAAAAACGAATGACATATTTTTAAATCTAAGCTTGCATCATTATATAACCTTGTTCCGATAATAGAAATGCACCGCCTTTTGATAGATGAAAATCAATTTTGTACCCAGTTTGGAAGTGACTATGGGCATCAGGCCCCGACCAGATGCTAATGCTAAAGCTAAGGCTAGGGCTCATTTACACCAATGTTGACTTTAGTTTAATAATTTAAGAGTGTGTTCTAGTCTGCTGCCTCTAGATTACGTGTATGAATTGCGGCTATCGTCCTTTTGCATGATATGTCGGTCTGTCCACTAACAACCACATTCTCATCTTTTCCACCAAAGACAGTGATTTCACAAACTTAGACCATGTTTTTCTGTGACGGCGGAGCTCGGCCACGTCGTAGTCGGGTAGTTTGCAGCCCGAAGCAGGTGCTAAAGGCTAAATACCTGCATAAAGGCATCTAAGGCTGAATGCGAGAGTGCTAGGCGACAACTAGCTTCCGGGGTTTAAAAGAAGTTAAAAAGAACTCATAACAGCAAAGTGTTGAGTGGTAAACGACTCAAGGGCGGCCATCTCAGGTCTAAATCATTTATATTTATATAATTTTTCACTTTCATGGCTCTAAACCACAGCAACATGGCAAACTAATATTAAAAAAGTCACACTTGCATCGTCTAGTCTCGTGAATGACTTCACAAAAGTATGCAATTGGCTCCCTGCACTTGTATGTAGTAAATAGTGACTCAATGCCGGGTTTAAAGTCTGGCGGAGGGTGCCTTTAAGTGCCAGCATGTTCGTGTGCTGCCTGCTCAGGGTCTGACTGGACTGGACTCTCCAGAATCTGGAGCTCGGCAGTTTGGCACTGGAGCGTCCGGCAAAAACCAATACGACCCAGAAAACGAAGCTTGCTCTGCAAAAAAACACACCGCACATCCTATAATTATCATTCCTCGAGCATTTTTAAACATTAGCAACAGAGAGAACCAAGCAGGACATTCTGTATCTTTTTCTTTTTTGTTTCCCTCTTTGAATTCAAACCGGTCTCTCCTCCGTGGCCGGCGTATCCCAGTGGGCTCGGCGCACCCGGGGCCGGACAATGGCGTGTAACTCGGTATGTCTGAAACCCGCCCCCCAAAAAACAAAGATGCAGAAAGGCACACGGAGGAGGAAGAAGCCGGGCCGGGACGTTTTGGCAACACTCGGGCAGAGAAGAAGAGAGGCCGCTAATCTGATAATAGTCCCCGGGAAGAATGAGTCTCGCATTGTGGCTTCACAAACACTCATCTATCAGACATCGACTCTGCTGTAATTACATATTCTTCATGTGGATACAACTGGAAGGTGGGGGGTGGGGGGGGTTGGGGGGGGGGTGAGGAGAGGAGAGGACCAGTCAGCACATTGAGGCTTGCAACGATTGCAGAAAGGAGAATCAAAAGACGGATTTTTGTCCCGTGAAAACACTGAGATGTGTGAGAAAGCAGCAGGGGACAAAGAGTCAGACTGGGGCAGCGATTGGTGCGAGGTCGGGGGCGGAGCTAACGGTCAGATAAGACGGGGGAGGATTTCATAGGCCGGTCCTACAACCCCCCCCAAGTCCTTTTATTGTCAAGCCGGAAGCATTTACCGTCCTCTGGGACCCCGATGCGAAAATGAAGTCGCCTCCGGGCCGCGAGTGTCATCAAGCATTAGGAACACCTCGACCCCACTTATATTTGCTTTCATCTGCACATTAACCGCGTTCTTTCATTTTTCTTTTTGCCAAGTCCCTTCTTCAATCTCAGACTATTAAAACTTACACACTTTCACATCAATTCACACCAGAGTGAACTTTATGAAAGCGCCGCCTGTAGAATTAATCTTTCCATCAATCCGAGTTCCCCTTTAAATCATCTGTTTTTAATAATTCAGCCAGAGGAAGATGTGTTCAATAGCGTCTCTGCCATTATGCTAATTTTAGCGAGCGGGTGTTAGCGCCAAACAAATGAGTATTGAGTGTCCGAAAGAGTGTTTTCAAATTAGGGGCGAGAAGTCGGTCTCTTGCATGAAACCGTGGACGCCCATCCAGCCCAGTTTTGTTTGTTGTTATAGTCCAGTACGTCGGACTGGTCGGCTTTTCGCCCGCGGCCGTAACTTTGTGAGTGATTCTCCTTGACGAACCCACGGACGGCTGCTGACGAGCTACGACATCAAACAGGGAAGAAGCCCCGCCCCCTCGGAGGGACCCCGAAGTGAGACTCCACAAGCTGACTGAAAAACTCGCGTGTTTGACGAGCGCTTACGTAAATGTCACCTTCTTTGTCGTTTCCCGCGGACATGTTGAGCAATTCCATCTCCTAACTGCTGACATTTGCAGAGAACGGCAAGAGTTTTATGAATTGACGAGTCGCCAAACAGCTGTGGGGGTTGATGATGTCACGTCGGGGGATTTGGTGGGAATGAAGCTGGATTCCATCGGCCCGGCATGGAATTCTGTCCTGAACTTCCTCCCTAGAAGTCCCTCTTTGTTTGGTTCCGCGCACATTTTCTGTATCAGCCTGAACGTCCACACGGTTGCCTCCCGCCGCCGGAGCCGAGCCGCCCGCCCGGCCGCCGCACAGATCAAAGCCATCTGTAGCTCTTAGCGCCCGGGTGAGTCACGGCCCGGACCGCCGCGCTGAAAAGCAGCTGTCGTCGCCGCTCGCCTCCGTGAGCCGAGGAAGTAAAAGGTTCGGTTTTGACCTTTGCTGGAGACTGCAGCCGCTTCCAGACGGCCTCGGAAACGCAACACTTTCTGTGACATTTGCTGTCTGTGGTGGAGCGAAGCCGCCGGAACGCCGGCATTGAAATAAACACTACATTAACTGGGGTGGGGGTTTGGGGAAGGGGGGGGGGGGGGTGGGTCTTACAGGCAGTCAGTGTGGAGAAAGATCAGCTGTTGCTCTGACCGAAGCTGTGTATTTTTGCTCTCTCTTCAGTGGTGTAGGTGTTTAAGGACCACCGGGACCCTCAGAGGAATGCAGCAGATGTGCAGATGCTCGCCAGGGTTCGCGTGGGAGAAAACGGCCGCGGCTGAACCTCCCTTAGTCATTGTCCTCAAACAGCCGCTTTAAGTCCATTGTATTCTTTTTCAGTGTCATACGACCCGGTTTCGGTATTATTTATTCACAGATATATATGTACCTCTACGACTCCACTCCTAGCATGAGGAATATGGAGTTATACGATATCAGTGAGAGATGCTTTGTGGGAAATGCAATCACATTTCTGCAAAAACTCGTTCAGAGATATCACAGAAACAGAACGGTTCCCAAAAGGCATTTGAAGGCTACATTCATAATATTACGTGCTGGCGGAGAGCTGTGAATCAGGGAAAAAGCCAGCTAGCAGTGGCTGCGCTAAACTAAGGGGACCAGATGCCTCCAATTTTCGACCTGTCGATTTAAGCATAGTATGATTGAGAAAAATGTTGGGTGTTGACGAGAACAGCGGTAATTACGATAGCCGGTAAGAGAGTGTGGGGCAGCATGTTGTGCGCAGACAACAGTTATTACGGTAGCTGGGAAGGAAGCAGAAAGCATGAGGGAGCATGTTGTGCACAGATTAGACCATCAGTTATTACGGTAGCTGGTTGTCACCTTACGCTAACCAGCTAGCATTGCTACAAACAACAACACGAGAACAAGAGCCAAGAACAAGAGCCGCATATCACAGATGGAACAATGGCTGTGTTTCCAGGAATGTTATAGCGCCCTCGTCTGTCATTTTTCTGGTTTTAGCTAGCTGAGTAAGTCCCGGTAGTGTTAGCTTTCACAAAGTGCCTGCAGACGTTGGGCCCTACGGTGATTTCGTGTGTGGGAGCTATGAGAGCACAAGAGACACCAATATTAAAAAGGCAAATAAATCTGATTGACCAGAGCTGTGACGCTCTTTACACAAAAGTTGGTAACTTGGTGTGGACTGCTGTGACGCCATCAGCTGTTTTAACCAAAGTGAAACTCGCCAAAGTGTAGGAAGCTCCGTCGGAACACACGTAAACATCAGAGCAGCAGGGATTCATCCGTGTTTGATGGCTGACAGAGATCTAGCGGTTCCAAGTCACCACATGAATGGAAAATTGGACGGCGTCACCGGCGTAAGAAAGAGTATCGTCCTGCACACTTGGATCTTTATTACACAAGTTTGACGTCTTTTTTTCTGGCTCCTTGGTGTATTGTGGTTGTGAGCGCAGTGATCTGGTACCAGTATCATTTTAAAGCTACAAAGTACAATTGGCTCATTTGGCTTTATTCTTTTTTGTTTGCTCTTATAAAAATAACAACAGCAAATTACTGCAGTTTAAAAGCAATTCATATTGTATAAAGACAGAAGAAAGCATAAATGAGAAGCTTTTTTCCAGGTAGGATCCCAAAAGCTTCCCGGTCCAAGAAACGGCCCTGGAAAATGCTGTGATTTTCAGGGGATCCGATCCGTCACTGCCCGTCAACAGTAATGATGCTTTTCATTTTTAATTTCTACAATCTGGCTCCAATTCGCCACGTAACCATCTGTTTCCTCCCCTCATCTCAGAAATATTTGTCCAGGTTTGCAGCCTCATGTTTCTTAAGATTTATATCAGAAAAGTGCAGCCCAGGAAAGTTTGATTAGAAAAAGCAAGCCAATCTCACATCAAACAGTTCAACCAGTGAAATCAGTGACTTTTGTTTGGCGAGTTTTCCCATCCAATTGATGAAATTAGATAATGAACATCAAAGTTTCTACTGTTCCTGAAGCTGAAAACCCAGAGATTGGAGTTGAGCGGAGTCGCACCAACCGCCGCCTCGCAGCTTCACTTTTATGTGAAGACACCTGAAGGGCGGAGAAAAAGCTGTAGGCTGCAAAAGTGCTCCATCTTCAATCTAACCGTCGCCTTTTATTGCTTTCGCGGTGCGCGCTGCTGATGTGGGTGGAATCTTTTACCTTCATCTTCTTTTTGTCTGATGGATTCCCCCTTCCTGCTACTCAAATGGCATCCCACAAGTCTCAGGAGTCTCATCGCGCCGCCGCCGCTGAGAAAGGATCCGTTAACACAATGTGCAGAGTCCTACAGAAAAAACAGGCAGGCCTTCTTGTCTAAATATATCAAATTACCATAGAAACTGCGATCCCTGGCAAGGTATCGCCGCTTTCCTGGTGGTTTGATCTGGCAGCGGTCCGGTGACAGAGAAAAAAACCCGTGTTGAATTAGTCGGCGGGAGCGACCATCCCGCCCCGCCGTCATGGTTTTTTGGTCTGCCGAGGCGCTGCGCGTGTCAAACCGAGCGCCGCACCTCCGCACACGCTGACGCGAAATTGCAATGCGAGCGACAGCGCACCCCCCCATGCATGTAAACGGAAAAATTGCTCAGTTGTTCGGCGCCTGAAGGGGAGAAGCTGGAATACGGCATCAGTCGACTGTGACAATTGACAAAATTGTGAGTGACAATAGAGCCGGAGGAGGCGGCAGACAGAGGTGGGACGACGGGAGCAACGCAGCCGCGCCTCAACGGGGGTGGGGGGGGTAACTGCTGAGGCTCTGGCGTATGCTAATAGGAATTAGCGTGGTCGTGCTGTCTACGATGATAAATATACAGCGGTGTGTGTGTGTGTGTGTGTGTGTGTGTAACAACAGGATGAGCGAGGAGTGAAACCACGAGGAATCTGATGGCGCAGTCGTCTCAAACAAGCCGTCACGACCAGTGTTGGGAAAGTTACTCTTTTTAAAAAAACTAATCAGTTACAGTTACTTGTTACTTCTCCCAAAAGGTAACTAAATTAGTCACTCAGTTACAAATGATAAAAGTAACTAGTTAATGTGGAAAGTAGCTTGTGTGATACTTTCGGGTACATTTTTAAGGCCACCTCCACCACGCTTTCACGGAACTTAAAATACATGTTCAGTTGCTGATGATAAATGTGAATATTATATTGAAACGGATACTAACTTACCGCTCAGGACTTGATGTAGAAGAAACGCACAGGACTACTCGCCGCACACCCCGGTCCGCTCAAATTGCGGCAATGATCTCCGAGCAATACGGCGTCCAGTGAAGCCGGTAAAGTCAACGCTGATTGGCTGTCACAGACACACGCAGCATCGCCTGAAAAGTTCACATTTTTCAACGTTGGCGACCGAGCCACTCGACTTGGTTACGCGTCCAAAGCAACCCGGTAACGCAGCCGTCGTGTACCAGCGAGGGCAGGTAGCGCCTAAGCTTGACTTTGCGTGTTAAGTGGTCGCTCAGGTCACGTCAGTTCGTCCAGTGTGAACGCGGCTTTCAGATCTAGTTGGTCTGATGGAAGAAACAGCTTCAATTACAATAACACACTGCATTTTTGCTGCATTTTTGGGCAGAAACAGTAAGTTAGTACAGATGTTATTTATAAAACTGTTACTCCCATCACTGGTCACTAAACAACAACAACGATGACATTTAGTCACACTCAACACGCGACCCCCCCCCACACACACACACACATACACACACATGTAGATCTTTGTTGTTTCATTTCTTCAAATAATGAATTTCAAAGTGTTTTGTATTTCCTCTTGTCAGCACCAGGATTTAAACTCACTGGATTTGACAGATGTTTTGTTGGTCTCACATAAAACAGATGTTACAGACAACAATGAAACACCGACAGCAGAAACCAACCGCTTGTGACAAATTGTTGTGGTCAATGGAAGCGACTCCCGCAGGTCTTCTACAAACACGCTCTCATTCAATCCATTTAAACACACGTCTAAATAGTCGCTCAATGCGCACAGACGATAGCGGTCGATGGACAGGAAGCGGAGACGAGCTTTAACCGTGATTGGACGACTGTCTGTTTCACTGGAACTACAATAAACTCACGACCTCATTGTTGCAGATCCTGATCTTGATAGCGTTTCAGAATGAATCGCATCAGCCGGACTGATTTCCCCGGATGACTCTGCTGTGGAAACAGCGAGTCTCGAGCCAGAAAAGCTCCGGGAAGAGTTGATTCATGGATTTGCTCTCATTCCAGCCGTCCTGGGAGACGTGGGCTGCGTTCCAGAGGTCTGCACAGACAAAACGCAAAAAAGTCATCTAATTGAAACGAACGGAGCGGAGTTAATTTAGTATTTATGTGGATGAAATCACAGCACTCTCCGCGGATAAACGCGCTCCGCTGCAAACAGGAAGAGAAGGTTTGTAAGTTTCCGTCAATATTTTCGACACTTGATTGAACCTCGCACAGATATTAATCAAACGTAACGCTAATCCTGCTGAGCATCTCGTGTCTGCAGGAGGTTAATAATGACGCTAATGACCGCCACCCATGTTTGATTAAGCCCCCCCCCCTCCCCTCCCCCCCTGGGCTCAGGTGTACCGGCCATAATTAACACATGGTAATTAATTTACCGCGGAGCTGGAAGAGGATAAGGGCGCCCCAGAGGTTAAGAGAAGCGCTCATTACCGGACGTGGAATGACTTACAGTGCGGCGAAAAAAAAGGTATCCCCCTTCGCATTGCGGGCTGAGTAATCCTTAAACCTCGCTCATCGTTTAAGGCATCCAATCATCTGTGTCATCCTCGCCACTGCACACTTTGCATACTTCACCCAAGCAGGAAATTATTTAGAGTTTTCCCAAGTTCCTCCATAAGTTCATGGCGCCCCCCACCCAAGTAGCCCCTTCATCTTTCTCAACATAGGTCAGCTCTGCAGGGGTCAGCCCTATTGTCCCACAGCCCAATGTTCTCACAGCCCTATGGTCCTACAGCGCAATGTTCTCACAGCCGAATGGTCCCACAGCCCAATGTTCTCACAGCCCAATGGTCCCACAGCCCTATGGTCCCACAGCCCAGGGTTCCCACAGCCCAATGGTCCCATAGCCCAATGTTCCCACAGCACAATGGTCCCACAGCCCAGGGTTCCTACAGCCCAATGTTCTCACAGCCCAATGTTCCAACAGTCCAATGGTCCCACAGCCCAATGTTCCAACAGTCCAATGGTCCCACAGTCCAATGGTCCCACAGTCCAATGGTCCCACAGCCCAATGGTCCCACAGCCCAATGGTCCTACAACCCAATGTTCCAACAGTCCAATGGTCCCACAGTCCAATGGTCCCACAGTCCAATGGTCCCACAGCCCAATGGTCCCACAGTCCAATGGTCCCACAGCCCAATGTTCCAACAGTCCAATGGTCCCACAGTCCAATGGTCCCACAGACCAATGGTCTCACAGCCCAATGCTCCCACAGTCCAATGGTCCCACAGCCCAATGCTCCCACAGCCAGTGACAGTGGTTGGGGTTAGGGATTGCAATAAACAAAGAGATGAGCAAACCAGCTTTAGCTAAAAGCTGCATTCTTTCTGTAGTCCATTGCTACTAGATAATAGGTTGGGTGTAAAAAAAATACAATATATAAAATAAAGGCACGCTCCTGCTCTCCCACATGGTCAGATGGTCGGCCAATGAGAAGCAGACCCTCCCAGTTCAAGGGGGGGAACTAATGCATTTCAAAATACCACTGCACCTAATTGGCGCCAAGACCAATTTGGCCCACAAAACAAAATGAAGTCTTCTGTTTATCATTTAAAGCAACACTTTGTGACTCTTCTTAGCAACTGTTGCCTCAGCTGCCAAGAAAGGCAAATTGCAAGACGCCACAGCTGGAGAGAAAAGTTGGATTGAGGTGAGCAGATGTTTCAGATAATGACCCGTTTTTCACAGAACATCCGGAAAATGGAGCTGTTGCTACGTCAACACATGGCGTGTGACATTCAACCATTTCATTGTTGATTGTTAAATAGTTGCATATTGTTGCTTTAAAGTATAATTCTGAGCATATTTCTGGAGCTAGAGCTGCATCTGTGTTTCCAGGTCACCTCATAGTTTGGGTGTGAATGAATCACAGATGCTGACTCGCATCATGTGCTGAGAGTCCGAGCGGCAGACGATTGTTATGGCCAAGGGGTCAAGCGGGGTCACGGCGATAACCTCCACGCCAGGATCAGACCTGCAGGTCAAACACTGACTCCAGGCTGCAGAGAACGTCCTCGTGATTGGGCGTTCCTCCTCTGCCTCTGTGTGTGTGTGTGTGTGTGTGTGTGTGTGTGTGTGTGTGTGTGTGTCTGTGTGTGTGTGCGCCGTGCAGAGCAGCTTATGTGGAGGGCTTTTCCCCCTGGCAGATGTGTATCATGGCGAACGAATTAAGCAGATAAGGCAGAGCAGAACTAGCATCACCAGCTATTTGCCGGCAACGCATTAACATCTGAACCT
>CAESWR010001275.1:67148-78225 GCA_903171835.1 Mullus surmuletus
AGAAGGGGTTCGGACCCTGACAGGCCGCCGCCGCCCATCTGACTCCGCCTAATACGTCGAGCGCGAGATAAAAATGGATGAGCTCGACACTGGTGATTGGGGGGTAAAGGGGGGGGGGTGTGGTGGGGGCGCGTTGGGCGGGGCTGACGTGCGCGGCCAGCGGGGGTTTCATAAATATATAATGACCCTGTCTGGTGTCTTTGTTGATGCTCACAAAGGGCACGACAGCGAGAGCGCGACACACTCCGCTCGCTTCTATATTAAAATCACTTTGAAAACAAAAAGCCAATCTTCCCAATTTTATTTTATTTCTTTTCATTAATAGAGAGCCGACACGTTGCCACTTTTGTGTTCCGCTCAGACGACGGCGCCGCTTCGCCACCTTATCGCTGATGTTCACTCCAAAGCATCTGTTCGTTCATTATATCTCCGTCGGTGCCGCTTCTTGTTTTTTCAACTGCCTGCGTGCTTTTATTTTGTAATTTAGCAACACTAATGTGCTTCCTGCTCAGGGAGGAATCCCTGATCTCAACGTTTATCTTAATAATTCAATATTTCCTATTCAATATTGGCGTGTTTGTCTCGTCTTATAAGGTGTTTCCAGACAGCTGTGACCTTGGTGGGCGGAGCCTGCGTTTCAAAAAAATCGAACATAACAAGCGAGCTCAGTGGCTTCCGAGGTGATTAGTTTTTTCGCTCCTCAGACTCAAAAGCGAGCGGCGAGAGTCTCGATGCTCAGCAGAAATCGCGGCCTTGATTTCCAGCCGCGCTCCAAAGCACAACGCTGTCCGTCTAAACAAACGGGGACGTTCAAAGGCGCCGGCGTTCCAAGTGTTTCGCCGCTTTATTTGTTCCGCTGCGGAACTGAAGGTTACAGACTTATTGTTGGGCCACAAAGGCCTGCGTGTGTGTGTGTGTGTGTGTGTGTGTGTGTGTGTGTGTGTGCACCTTTGTGTGTGTGACTGCTTCCACGGTTGGTATGATATGTTTGTTAGTTGGGATAACCTTCAACCAGCGCTCAGCCAATCACAGCGAGCCGCGCCGCTGCACCGGCTGCCCTCTTTGCTGCGTTTTTTCCCCCCCTTTTACTTGCTCTCTTCCATTTTCACTTGTTTTTCTCACCCAAGTGTGTGTGTGTGTGTGTGTGTGTGGGGGGGGTGTCACACACTAGAGCACACACATCCTCCCAGACGCTCGCACACACATGTGGCGTGCGTCTGCGCTCAAGGTCACCAGCAGCGCCGGCGAGGAGGTAAATAAGTGATGATGGTAGCGGAGCGTTCAGCGAGCGCGCGGCGTTCGGCGAGCGCGCGGCGTTTGTTATTGTTATGCTAATGCGGAGAGGAAGCGCGGCGAGCGACTCTCAGGCTCCGTCTGGCCGCCGCGACCGCCCGGTCAAAGACGACCTTCTTAGTCATGCATGGATGCGCGCGAGACATTCACCTACGTGCGGCTCGAGCGCTGATAAACAAATATGCGGCGGCGAGGACGGGACGAGGCAGCGACACTTGATGACGCTGTGGCTGCGAAAATACGGCGCCTCGTCGCTGAACCTGCAACTCATTTCATCGTCCAGATTGTTCGGCGTGTGATGAACCGGCCGCTTCGGGGTTCTGTTCATCTGCTCCCATCAGCTGAGAACACAGAGGGCGCTGCTCGGAAAGAAGCAATAACACGTTTTCTTACAAACCAGTAATGACCTGGTACTTACATGGTAAGTACTAACATGGTAAGAACCAGGGACGATCTCATAAACTAGGTGTCATTGTGCTGTGAATTGTGTGTGAATAAAAGAGAATAAGGGGGCAGAAATGTAAGAAGGGTTGTGGATCTTGTCGTGTCTTTGGGTGTCAGGTTTGATGACTCAGTCGAAGCCTCTGATCGATTGATTTTAATATGAATAATTAATGTGTTTATCGCGCCGTGAGTTGTAACTGCGGCCATTTTATCGTGCCGTTGTTCGCCTCGAGCCGAGCTCTGTCGTGATGTCGGACCACATCAGCTCCTCCTCGCTGTGTAAGTGAGCTGCCGTCGTTGCAATAAGATCCACCGAGGAAACCAAATCCATATTTCAATATTGTTTAACACAAATTATATAACAAACCTGTGCAAGGTGAGAACGAAGCCTTTACCAGCTGGTACAGAGTTTCACACACAGCCGTCACAGAACGTATTCTGTGACGGCCAAACTACAAACTACAAACCATGATGCTGGTGTCATCCCGAGTACTCACTACCAGCTACTTACCATTTCAGTACTCGAGGCAGATGAACAAAGTACTGGGGATGGTGTTGGTGTCATCCATTGACAAGCATCATCAGTCCCGCCAGGTACTTACCATGTAAGTAGTGGATGCTTATGGCATATATGAAGATAAGTAAAGTACCAGGGATGATGCTGGTATCATTACTGTGCAAGTAGAAGGTACTCCCCATGCTGTATGCAGATGAACAAAGTACTTGGGATGAAGGAGCATCACCCCCTGTAGTAGCAGGTACTTACTCTATGTAAGTCGTAGGTACTTACTGAGCAGTTAAATGAAGCGTTACACAGAAAACTGCATGGAAAGATGACAGAAAGACGATGCTGATCCAGATTCAACCATCGCTTCATTTGAATCAGAAAAATGATCCGAACCAAACATTGTTCTCTTACGTCTCTTTCCGCGGCGGCGGCGGCGGGGGGCCGGTGGGGGGCCGGTGGAGGGGGGGGGGCTGTCGCACACGCCGACGCGTCACACCAACTTAGCCTGATTCGGCGTGAACGAGCAGAGCCGCACGATAACGGCGGCTCGTTATCGGCGGCGCCGTGACGCTCAGTGTGACCGATCGCACTCGGAGGAAACACAGCCGAGACGAGCAGACGAACAAACAAAGTCAGCGATGAGAAGAAACGAGACACAAAGAAGTTCGCTGATCTTTGTTGTTTTTCAGTCCTCACGTGTTTTTGAGCCCACGGCCGCGTCGGCCAATCAGAGCTGCCGGTCCAACGCGGGAGCACCGGGGATGTGAGAGCGGCCATCAGCTGCAAATTACACATTTATCTTATTTAACCCTGCAATGTGTAGGTACATCACACACACACACACACACACACACACACACACACACACCTCTCATCAGCGCGGGTTTAGATGTTAATTTGCTGTTTCTGCGAGTGTTTGTTTGTGTGTAATTACGTGTGCGCCTTTGGTCTATTTAATTAATGTTGGCATTCAGTCTCTTGCGCACACGTGTGTGTGTTTATGTGTGCGTGCTCATGTGTGTGTGTGTGTTTATGTGTGTGTTCACACTCAGACACACACACGTCTAATGTGTGCGTGCCCGGCCTCTGAAAGTGTCAGATTAGTGGATTAGAGTGGAGAGGGCCTGAGTCAGGGGGCGCCGAGGCAAGAGGGGGCAGCCGGGACGCTCCCTTAAGAGCCCCCCCCCTCCCCCCAACATGTGAAGCCCCCTCCTCTCTCTCCAGCCTCTCAACGAAGCCCCCCTGAAGCCTCCCAGGGGCGCCGCTCGCCGCTCAGCTCTCTCATTCTCTCCTTGTTTACGATCCGTTCGTCTCTAATCCATCTTCCTCTTTCATCGCTTCCCCTCAGCTTTGCTCTCGTCTTCGTCGTCCTCCTCCTCATCACCTGCTGCCTCGCTCCCACTCACTCTTTGGCATAATTGTAAAAAAAAAAACCAAACAAACAAAGAACAACGGGAGAAAAACAACAGAGAGAAACAGCGAAAATACTTCAATGAATAAAGATGAGGGAGTCCAATCGTCGCCATTGGACATCCCATAATAAGCCACCTCTCAGTGGCCACCGCCAGCCGCTGATCAGCAATCCTCAGTTAATCAGAATCAAACAGTCGCTCTCGAGCGCCGGAGCCTTGGAAGGGTTTCGCATCCTCCCACATAATTGGGCGGAACAGCGAGGCGGCGCGGTGAGCGAGCGAGCGAGCAGAGGCAGCGACTTCTCGCGCGATGCGAGGACGTCGCGCCTCAAAACAAAATCCAGCCTTTTTTTTCCTTCTTCTTTTTCTTTCTTCTTCTTTTTTTTTCCCGCCGCCCGGAGCAACAACAAACCAGCAAATCCACTGCAGATGATTTGGTGTTTGGAGTGATTTCGGGGAGCTCAGTTACAGAGATGTGCGCTGGCGAGCTCCGGGAGGAGGTGGGCGGAGCCTGGGAGCATTTACCTTAGATAACAATCATCAAAATCATCAAAATAATGATAATAGTACTTCATGTTTGCAAATACTTGATTTTTCCTCGTTTGATTGTTTTTCAGCAAAAATCAGTAGTAGTAAGAGTAGGAAGGATGAGATGTTCCTCACACTCCTTAAAGAAGAAAGTTGCTCATCGCACTGCCATCTTCCGTTGCCATGGAAACATTTACAGACTGTTATCTTTTTTTTTTCGCATTTTTGCAGGATAAATCACAGAAAATAATCGAAGTCATGGCGTGTTGCTATGTGCGTTGCTATGTGCGTTGCTATGGCCACGCCCCTCTGCCCTACTCCGCCTCTAACCATCGCCGACTCACACTCTCCTTGTTTCTCTCCCGTCAGCAAGATGAGGTTGATAAAAAGGCGAATATTGCTTCATGTCTGATTAACTAAAAAAAATGACGCCCACATAAAAAAGCTCCTGTAAATATCTTGGATTTTTTTGCAGTGTAGGAGAGTCATGGATTCGTCCACGTCTCCGTTCATCTCTGCTTTTGAATGCTTGTTGTAATTTTCCTTTGATCTTCCTCACGTCGGGGCGTCATTTTCCAGATAGCGCTCCGACAACAAAAGGACGCGGCTCCGATCGGCTCTGATCAGATGCGAGTTTGTGCACAAAAGCTCTGTTACGTTTATAGATAAATGCTTCTGATTGGTCGGCCGCTCGTCTCCGCCCGTCTGTCTTTGATTCTCAGCGTTGATGATGTTGTTGTTGTTGTTGTTGTTTCTCTCCTCGGTTCTTTCATTACCCACCGTGACCTCTGAGGGCGTCTCATCCCCGGACTCTATTAGCATGAAAGAAACAAACAAGATCTTCCAGCTCAGGAGGTCAAATTCTTGTTGAAATTCCTCTCCGTGCTTATTGGACATTAAGTTTCCCTCCTTTCGTCCGCTTTTGTCTCCAGCAGACGGCCTTTGGGATGATATTCATGTTTATTTATGATCTGGTGAGCAATTATTGAAGGACTGACAGACATGACGTTGCTAATATGAATAAATAGTCAACATTATTACACTGTAAAAAATTGCAGTTTTGTCCCCATTCAACTGAATATGGCAAAAAACACAAAAAACAACCAATTCACAATCTCCACTGCCCTGACGTGACCTGTGGCAGTTATTAGTGTGAGATCGGTGTGTGTGTGTGTGTGTGTGTGTGTGTGTGTGTGTGCGGTGAATACAGAGCAGTCGCGATCACGTCTGGCTCAGTGATCCTTCCTGGCCAAAAGTGCTGCTCCAGCAAGTTTGGGCGTCTGGATTGAGTCTCTGCTGCCCTCCGTCACCCGGCGAAGCACCGGCCCCGAGTTTTTCTGCCCCTTCATATCTTTTTCTTTTGGTAAAACACAATGTAGCCCGGGGGTCTCCAACACAGGCCCCCAAGGACCACACTAGCACTCATATAGATTTGAAAATGACAATATCTTAAAAAAGCATTAGAGATATGTTTATTATACATGAAGTTTGGATAAGTTTAGGTGAACTCTGACTTATCATAGTTCAAAGGTCAAAGCAAATTATTTCAGAGGAGTCTATCAAACTGGAACCTTCATATGACTGACATATGACATATAACTCAGGACGCAGTGGGGGAAAAGTTACTGCTGACGAACCACACTGATGGTGAGGAGCTCATACAACTTTCCCAACTATCCCTTTAAGGTTGAATGACAGGTGATATCAGCAAAGGTTTACGTCATTTAGCAGTTTTTCTTCCATGAATATGTCGTTTTTCCAAGCAATTCTGAGCGAAACCAGCATCCACAACAATTTATCTGTGAAAACGCACAAAACTTTTTATGCGCACGAATGTCTCCAACCCACTGCTTTTTATTTCTGCAATTTCAGGCAACAAATCAGCCGCGTCTTTGTTGGCCTTGATTGTTTTATTTTTATTATTATTACTCTCCCGGCAGTAGAAAATGCGTCGCTTCTGCATTTCTACATTCAGATTCTGATTATTATGAGATTTAATTGACGCTTTTTTGCTACATGTGGGACTCAGCAGCTTCATCAGTGTGGCTGAGTGACAGCTCTGTGCAGCGCGCGGGCGTTTTATCGCCGCCAACGTGGCCGAAACACAAACAGCCACTCGAGAAGTTTGTGTAAATTAGCCTCGCATCAGCAGCTAATGGCCCCCGGTCCATTAGCATCGGCGCGCAGCTCCGATGCATTTAGCATCGTGCCAAATGAGAGATTAAGTAGGCTCGGCTCACGCGGGCTCGCTTTAAAACGACAGAGACGGACGAGTGCCAGGCGGCCGCAGTGGATCAGTCAACACAGGAAGGGGAGCGTGCCCATGTTCCCACATTTCTAAAAAAATAAAATTCCCCCCTAAAATGTTCCCACATTGGAAAAAAAAATAGATTCTCCCAAAATAATTGTAATAGTTTTTTTAATTGGTTCCCACAGTTCCCACCTTTCTAAGATTTTTTCCCCAAATTAGGCCCGATGTTCCCAATTTATTCATAATTTTTTATCAGATTTGATCCCCCTTTCTCCCGGTTTGTTGGCCAATTACACCCAACCTATTATCCAGTAACAATGGACTATTACTAATTCATTCATTTACTATAAAGGGCCTCCAAAAACTCTTGTGGGAAGATAGGGCTTAAATTGAAGGGAAACCTCATTTTGAAAATGTCATATGTGGGACCATTAGGCTGTGGAACCATTGGACTGTAGGAAAATTGGGCTGTGGGACCATAAGGACTGTTGGACCATTGGGATGTGGGAACATAGGGCCACATTTTAAGAAAAATCTTAGAAATGTGGGAACAAAGGGCTTAATTTGAAGAAAAATGTGAGAGCTGTGGGAACAAAGGGCCCCCCACTGAAATACTGTTTAAATTGGACGTGTGTTTGCCTTCTCTGCAGCAGAATGCGCTCAAAGATGTCCTTGAAGACACTTTGGGTGTCCAAGAACAGACCGAAGAAGAAGGAAAATGGCACCGCAACACTAATAAGTCATTTTAAGCAACAGAGTGAAACGAAAGGATTTTTCGAGTGATTTTTTGGTAAATCATATTTCTGCCACTGATGAATATGGAAAGGCTCCGGCACAGTCGCTCTGCGTCCCTGCCAAGCTGACCGCGAGATCCGTGAATCCGCCGCAATGTTTATGCATGAGGCGCAGCGCGTCACGCCGGGGGGACAGGTCACCGCCGGACCCCGCAAAATAAAAAGCCCGTGGCCATCTGCCCCGCTGACATTTCCCACACCAGCGAGCGAGCATCTGGTGTTCACCTCTTGGCTCCGAACACTCCGAGTTGTCATAATGTCACGCCACCATGTGGTTTGTGTGTACGAACCAGCGCAAGTGTATTTCAGTCCGTGTGAGAAGGGACTCGACTCCTGTTTTCTGACTCCAGCCGCGTTGGTATGGTAACCACAGCGCCAGCTTGACTAATGGAATCATTTTTAAATGCGCAAAATCCTATTTGCCATTTCATGCTACTGATGGTTTGTCCACGGCTTGCAGATACACACTCTGGTACGTATTCTCCCAGGAAAATATTTGGATTAAAAAAGTTTGGCTGAGAATGCATCGGATCTTGAACTGACAAAACTGTGCTTCTGTTTTCACAAACTGTCTGTTGTCCTAATTACAGTCGAAGCAGGTTTTTTTTTAATCAATATTGCGTCAATTAATAAGTAGCGCTTATCTCCAGGCACTTTCACACAGAGCAGGTTTTGAACACACTCTCAAATATGTGTTTCTTTTCAGAGACTAAAGAATTCTCTGAGGTGCGAGCACTTGGCCATGGGAGACGGAAAAACTCCCTTTAACAGAAGAAACCTATGAGCAGGACCGCGGCTCGTAGTTGGTGGCCCCCCCACCTTGAACGGTTGTGTTTGGAGAGGGAGGGAGAGCGTTTACTGGTTATGTAGAGGTTTTGTTATATTTCGATACAACATTCGGGCAACATTGCTGAGGAAAAACTCCCTTTAAAAGAAAACCTCCCAGAACAGGCCGAGGCTCCGGGGTGGGCGGGGCCCTTTGATGCTTAGATGACAGCGATGATCTTAGCATTGGACTTGATCCAGTTTGATCAATGAAAAGACTGTTATAGGATATGGGAGTTTGAAAGTGAAATACAGCAGCAGTGTCGACAAATAACAAGGTTTTATGTCAAAACAGAAAAACAGAGAACAGAGACAAACCGCAAATGGTGCAACATTGTGCAATATTTAAATACGGGAATTCTCACATACTGTATATCCATTTTTCCCTGAAATCCGACGCGGCGTTGCAGCGTTTATCACCCCAGTTCTGCCGCTTTATGCTGAATTAATATCTTTTCTGCAGGCTGTGTCTTCAATTGTCCACACCGGCCCCCGGCTAAAGTTTGCCTTTGCGCCACATGTTGCTGAGATTTCATCATGATGCAGCACATTATTCACTTCACAGAGGCTTTCAGTCGCCCCCGAGGACTCTTGTTTTCGCCCCGGCTTGACGGACGGTGCTGCTCAGCCGTGTGTCGGAGCACATTTGCATCCTTCAATGGGCAAAGCAGCCGGGTGTTTTTTTACTTGTTTGGACTTCACACTTGCACTGACCTCATTCAATGGCTGGGTGGCCTCGGCCTGAATGGTGCGGCACAAAGAGATGGAAGGTGGACAAAGGGAAGTAAGAGGAGGGAAGACCAAAGAAAACCTGGAAAGCGCGAGGGAATGCTGATCGTCCGCGGCCTTCCATGAGCGCTTACAGGACAAGCCGCTGTATTTGTGTGTGTTTGGTCTGGCGCAGGTGTGCACTCATGCTGGTGTCATGTCAGCGCCCACGTCGCTCTCCGTTCCTAATTATGCTCAGAGGCTAAATGAAGTGTGACAGGACATTAAAGCAGGACTGGAGCGCTTGGTCTTGCAGGGAGGGGGGGGGGCGGGGGGGGGTAGAGGGGGCGACAAAGGGGGCTGGAAGTTGGGGGAAAAAGTGCCTGTTTGTGTTTGTGTGTGTGTGTGTGTGGATTTTCATAACCAGTGTGTCGAGGCTAGGGGCTCAAGCTAGTGCTTTAGTACAAATGGTTGTGGGTCCTGGTCTTAACACTGGACTCAGGACCACTTTTTGAAGGTCTTGGTCTTGCCCCAGACTTCAACATTGATGGTTTCTTTGATGGATACGGTCTTGGTCTCGGTCTTGTCTCAGCGTTGAACCCCCAATGCCTTGGTCTCGGTAAAGTCTTGTTCTCAGATTGTGTTGGTCTTGCCTCCAACACTAGCTCAAGCTAAGTGCCATGTCTTTGAAGACACTGATGTAAATTGAGACCTCCCAGATACAAAGAACTGGTCTAGCAAGTAGGGCTGGGTATCGTTTAAAAATGTTCAATACCAATACTAGTACCCTTAAAATGATACCAATACCAATTGAGTACTTCATTTTATACTTTTTGTTACTTCAGTCAAGATTTTTACACAAATGCATTGTAAAAGTGCTCAAATTAATGAATGGCTGCAAAAAATGTTTTCTAGATCTGAGTACAAAAACAACTGATTGCAGGTATCGTTTGACAAGCGCAGTTTCAATACGACTTGGTACTGGGTTGTTTCAGTAGATACCTGAAAGGTATCGAGTACCGATACCCAGCCCTACTAGTGAGGCAGAAAATACCTGTAGTCCTCTGACCTTTGGAGTCTAAGCCAACATATAGGAGTCTAGACTCCAAAGGTCAGAAGACAACAGGTATTTTCTGTTTAGCTAGACCAGTTCTTGCTATGTAGGAGCTCTGTACTTACGTTGGTGTCCTGTAGCTCAGTGTTTGATCGGGTTTTAATAAAGAGAGACAGAGAGTCGACATGGGTTAGGCATGGAGAGCCCTACCAGCTAGCCGCTAAGGCTAATGCTACAGCTAAGCAAGTGTCGAGGTCTGCCCCTTTGTTTTTGCCTGATATGCTGGTGCTCACGGCGTCATCTGGTGGTAGGATATATTTATCCCTTTGAAGGTGTAGTTTCATTATTTCTTACAGATATAATAACTTAATCTTGCATCTTTGCTTCGCCTCAGTTTCCATCAATGTTTCATCAGTGGTTAAATTCCCCCTTTGGCCCATTTAAGCTTACTGATCAGAATTATACACATTTTAAAACCCAAGTCCATGTCTTTTTTCTTTATTTATTTTAACCTGGAAATGATTCCAGTGTGCTTTTAACTGATATTAATCTCTCAACCGTGCAGCCAGTGTGGAATCAATACAGGTAAAATGCTTCCAATAGCAGCTCGCATTGAGCAGTTCTCCAATCAATCACTATTCAATTGAGCTTTGTAGTCCAGGAGGATTCACTAGGTGCACACTTTCCACAGTCTAACCAGCTTTCCTGTTCCTCTCCTGTGTATTTTCGGAGATAATTTTTTTGCCGTGTAGCCATCTACCTCCGGCTTTGACTGCCGCCCCTGTAATAGCCCTTGTTAGCGTCGGGGGAGTTAGACGACAAATACGGCAGTGAGGACGTCTCGCCCTCTGAAGAGTCAGCAGAACCCGGGAACATCAGACCAACAAACAAATAATTCCTGGTTTTCCGGCGCGTTTGCACCCAAAGGTAACAGCAAACACGCGGGATAAACTGCGATTGAACCCAACTTGTTAGGCTCGGGGAAAAACTGTGTATAATAACGTACAGAATATCTGCTTTCCGTAATTAGAGCGGCTCCTCGAATACATTTACCCAAATTAGACCCTGGGAGTATTTGCGGTGTGTTTAATGTTGCATTCAATACTTGTTACACTCGGCTCCGCTCACCCAACTCGTTGTTATCTCCCATAATCTCAAGCATCGCTCTATTGTTCATAGCTGTGTTTTGTTAATGATGCTACAGATTTTATGCTCGTGTTTCGCCGCCTCGGTCGGTGTGTGGGATCCTTGCTCAAAAGA
>CAESWR010001275.1:111929-122687 GCA_903171835.1 Mullus surmuletus
CCGGCCGCCCGGCCCCCCGGGGACGTGGCGCTGAATTAATTGGTGTGTTTATGTGGAGTCGGCCGGACGCGGAGCAGCCGGACGTGTGTGAGCGCGCGGGTTAACGGCGCCGCGAGTGCTTTTGGGCGCCGCGTGACCAGACTGTTGTCTCAGGAAATCAGCCTTTTAAATAACCCTCCACGAGGCGGCTGCTCCGACAAACGATCTTTGCAGATTTCTTCAGATAACAGCGTGTGTGAAGGCTGGAAGCACGTGTTTGGCGTCGCCGGCCGTGAGCGCGACCTCGTTAGGATCGCGGAGCCGAGTGGCATCAAAGGTGGGCAGCGCCACTTTCGGTGGGTCCATCCATCGGCGCCCCGACCGACCTCAGACGTCACGTGGTTTCATTGGACTCGGTGTGTGTTCGCTGTTAATTGGATTATCAGCCAATTAGCCGGAGCGTTAATTAGCCGGAGCGTTAATTAGCAGCGTGCTAACCGTGTAACGCCGGCTTGGGGGGCCCCAGTTTGCTTTGAGGCTCCGTCAAAGACAAATGGTCATTAACTTCGGTTGGAAAACGACCAATGGATCTGTTTTTTCCAAACATCGCCGTGCCTGATGAGTTCAAACCCCACTTTGACATCTTCGGATCACAAATCCTCGTCCTTCTCGACCCTCTCGGTTTCTCGGGATACTTAACAGAACCCGCCATGATACATTTGACACGTACTTCCTCTCTCTCCACACCTTTCTCGCCTCTTCACAGCCAACCAGTTGAGGCTGATGGCTCCAAACTGTGGCTCTGCTCCAAGGTTTCCTCTTTAAAAGGGAGTTTTGCCTTGCATTTTCTCACTTAAAGGGATAGTTGGGATTTTTTGACATGAGGTTGTATGAGATCCTCACCATCAGTGTCGTTCGCAGGAGAAGACGCGTCACAGCAGTCTCCTTCCGCCTCCTTCCTCCTTCAGTGATACAAAGTGAGGGAAAGTAGTGCCGGGTGATTGCGAGGTCGGACTCTTTTGAAGCCAAGAATTCGTGATGCAAACGGATTACGCTTTTGAACGCATGTTGTATTTATAGCAAAACTCTTTATCCGTGTGACTCCAATAACTAGACGGAACCACTTTCTGCAACAGTGAAACCGGGCTGGAACTCGGCTCACTGACAAACCACACTGATGGTGAGGAGCTCAAACAACTTCATGTCAAAAAACTCCCAACTATCCCTTTAAAGGCTGTGGTTCTGCTCCAAGGTTTCTTCTCTAAAAGGGAGTTTTTTTTCCCACATAAAGCTCATCCTTCCTCTTCGCCAACATCCTCATCCCCAGCTTTCTCTCCCTCTCCCTCTCTCTCTCTCTCTCTCTGTAAGCCCAGTCGGTGGGAGCAGAGTGCCGTGGTTCTGCTCCAAGGTTTCCTCCGTTAAAGGGAGTTTTTCAAGGCATTTGTTGGGTCTCTGTACGTATAGAACTATTTCAGAGCGTTGTGTCGACCTGCTCGTTGCCAAAGTGCCTCTAACTTGTTATGAATTATAAAGATTGACTCGACTTGGGAGACTCAGACGCAGCAAATGTGGCTTTGGCACGTTTGTTTGGCTTCTGATGAATTGCTTTATCCGCTTTATTTGTCGTCGTATCCTGATTTGGTCGATTGCAAACGCGAGCCGGCGGAGAATCCGTCCCGTTCGGTATTTGCTCCCTTCTTATTATTCAAATTGCATTTCATGTAGAACACACTTCTCCGCTCCTTGCAGTTTAGAAACTCGCGGCTGGCCTACTTTTCTCCAGTGAGACATAAAGATAGATCTTATCTGGCCTTTGAACAGATCGTGGAGTTGTGTCGAGTGTGTGTGTCTTAGCAGTGCACACACTGCGGCGGTCCGGCTACGCTTCGGTGGTCTTTGCCTGCGATTCCGCCCTGCGACTGTATTCACTTAACCTCCCTGCTCAGCCTTACCTGACTCTCCACTTCAGACAGCTCGCTCGCTCTCTCTCACACACACACACACACACACACACAGACACACACACACACATACAGTGAGTCGGAGCTGTAAGGCTGCAGCAGTCGTAGTCTCACTCGCGTGTTTTAATACTTGTGATTTGAATCCTTTGGCTCGCGGCTCACATGCAAACGATCCGCTCAACCTCCTCGTGTTGCCGCCTGATGTTTTTATGGCTTCCAAGACGGATGCATCTCTGCCCATCAGGTGATGTCACTTTTGATTTCCTGCCAGGAACTCTCTTATCTTATTACCCCACGTAGCAAAAAGGCTTTCTGTCTGCAAATTTTAGCATTATATTCCCACTCGCCCAATGAGGAGGCAAGTGCGCTTCTCCACTGCAATTACACAAATGAGATGAGCGCCCACGGTTTGCGGCCTCGGAGCAGCAGCAGCAGCGCCTTCGGCCAAGGACGACCAAACTTGGGCGGATTCTGGCCGATTCTCAATCCCCGTCCTCGTCTCTCCTCCCGTCCTCGCCAACTTGTGGGACGTCATCAGTCGGAGCCCGAGTCGGATCCAATCCTCAAGTTTGCATCTGACCAAGCAGAGACCAAATCCCCGGATGTCGACTTGATCCGCCCCCATCCTCCCACTTTACCGAGTCTGCTCTTGCAGACTTTTCACATCACATTACCCAGAATGCTTTTCACCGCGAGGTATTGGTGTTCCAATAGCAGAACTACCGTCCCCCGTCCTCCCAGGCTCGGTAGTCTCGACTCCCAACGACAACTCGCAAGTCTGAACTACCGAGGAGGCGAGTCTGTGCTTCCCAAGTTCGGGTATTGAGTATCGGCCTCTGTGTTCATCGCAAGCTAGGTGATAAAATTAGCATTAGCTCGCCTACCTGACGAGGATGTAGCTAGCTGGGCGTCGCTACCAGGCTAGCCAAAAGCACGTCTGTTATGGTTTCAAGGAGCTAATTTGATCACAGCCAGCGTTTAATTGTGGGCTTGTTGCCATTGTGAGATATTCGGTATCATAGCTGTTGTGCTGTGATGTGAGTATGTAGTACAATCGTCCGTTCGTGTGTGAGCAATCAGCAAAAACTGTAAGCAAACATGATTAGCTTCTCTCGGTAGCTCGACGTGTCAAAACAGATGAGTAGCTTCGCCGGCGCCGCAGCTGTTTGAGGCTGATTGGCTTCGCCGCTGTGATTAAACGTGTTGAATCTGTCTCATTTAAATCCATTATCCACACATCCATCATTCTTACTTTTCCTTATGACGACCCCTTTCTAAGGTTCGTTCATCCCATGGATTCGCCGCCATTGTTTTTCACCAGTGTTGTTTTCGCTCTGTTTTAATGAGCAGCGTTAGTTGCATTGATGTGAATGTCTGATGCAAATGGTCTCAACCCAACTGGTCGACGGAACTCCAGAGAATCTGTGGGAATCTGTGTCTTTCAATAAAAGATGGTTTCATTTGAAGAAACATTGAAATTTAAAGTGATGGATCACAAAAATATTTTTTTTTTAATCAATTTGGGCTCTTTTAAACCACGTTTTGAATTGAAAATACAGCGGGATTCTGTTATTTCTGATATGATCCTGCGGGGCTTTTGATCAATAACATTTTGATCAATATTTGATGCATATTTTTTATTATGAGGCCTTTTTCTGGGTTTGCAGGCACAGAAAATGTAATCCTACACACAGTAATCACAGTAATTATTGAAAAAAACAAACAAAAGAAAACACCTGGTGTAACTGAGCAATTTTCCTTCATTTATAAATGTTTTTATTTTATAGGACAAAAATCCTTAGAAAGCTTATATTTCAAAACAAACAAAATGATTCATTGTTCCTCCACATGCTTTCCTCCTCCTCCTCACACACACACACACACACACACACACACACAGCAGCGGTATCATTTTCCACATATTCATATAAGGCTTTTTTTGCTCGAAGCTTCTTGACATCACGAGCGTCTTGGCGGGTTTTGGGTCAAAGTCTTCAAACTTATCACGGCATCCCCAGTGTTGGAGGGCGTTATTGGTAAAGCTTGGTAGACTGCACACACACACACACACACACACACACACTCTGATCCACACTGCAGTGACAACGCCATGACTTCAGCTCCCTTTTACAGCCCCGTAATAAAACGTGCATCACGTTACGACACTCAGACTTTAAAGAGCTCTGCGAGTTGCATCTTATTTATTTCGGAGTGTGTGTGTGTGTGTGTGTGTGTCCTTCGGGTCGACTCGTCGTTAACAGCCTCACACTCATGAAAGTAAATGTGCTCGTGTAAGCCCGAGATCAAATCGCACAAGCGCGCAGCACGATGGGTTTTTGAAGTACACTGATTTATGATGAGATAAGTGACTTTTGAACGTTAGCGTGTCACATTTGCTGTGTACAAACTGTGAGTGTGTGTGTGTGTGTGTGTGTGTGATGTAAAGAAAGATGCTGCAGTGCCCCCCCCCCTCCGCCCCCCCCTTCTCCCAAGGTGACGATTCTCCGTGTTATCGCCCCACTTACTGAAGCCACCCTCTGCCTCCATCTACATCTCATTTAGGCTCCGCCCCCTCCCTTCTTTGTGCACATTGAGATGCAGCGAGCGCCGGGAGACTTTCGGACAGTTTCTCTTTGGGAAGCTAATTCCGTTTGTCTCCGCTGTCACCGCTGTAGATTTTGATTAACCGAGGGTTTCGCCTCCCCGACGACGCGCCAGCCGCTTTGAAGCATCGGCTGCCGAAAGACCTCTTTGTTAGTTTACGATCTTCATCAGGGAGGATTTTCTCCACTGGAAGGATGGAGGGTGAGGAGGGAGAGGAGGGTTCGATGGATCAAAGCAAAGATGAACTAAATGGAAAGAGAAGCTCAGCAGAGGTGGAAAATGCCACAATAGCGGAGCAACAATGGGGAAATATGAGGTGATTTCTGGGCTGGGCGGCCAGGTGGGACTTTTACTGGATGAGACGAACGAGTGTAAAACCGCCGGCGGAGATTTCAAGCTTCTAAAAAGCTGGAAAAGTGGGAATGAGGCAAAGAAAATCACATCCAACAACGATCATTATCAAAAAAAAGATTTATCCGGAGAAAATCCTCATGTCTGTAACTGACAGCGGAGGATCAGTCGGAGGCGATCAGGCTCCGCCCACCTTCCGGAGCCGCTTACTGTGACAAATGAGTTTGCGTCTCCTCCTGTGAGGCCGCACGGCCCGACAGCCGGACACGCGTGGGCGTCGCAGGGGTCAAAGGTCAAAGTGATGCGATTAAAGTCACAAAGGCGTCTGCTCGGTTCGGCTTCCTGCCAATCGTTAAAGAGTTTCTCCTTCACGTGTTGACAAACGTTCAGGAAGAGACATTTCCGGGAAGAGGTATTTTTAAGATGACCAGATTTCTAAAATGATATTCAGCTCTTCTTCTTAGTCTTTTAAAGGCGGCGTGCGACCGACTACCATAATAACAATTGTTCTAATCTTCGAGCAACATGCTCCTTCACGCTTTCTGCTTGCTATCCTGCTACCGTAATAACTGTTGTATGTGCACAACATGCTCCCTCACGCTGTCTGCTAGTTACCCAGCTACCGTAATAACTGTTGTATGTGCACAGCATGCTCCATCACACTTTCTGCTTGCTATCCTGCTACCGTAATAACTGTTGTATGTAGACAACATGATCCCTCACGCTGTCTGCTAGTTACCCAGCTACCGTAATAACTGTTGTCAGCGCGCAACATGCTCCGTCGCACTTTCTGCTTGCTACTCGGCTACCGTAATAACTGTTGTATGTGCACAACATGTTCCTTCACGCTTTCTGCTTGCTACCCGGCTAACGTAATAACTGTTGTATGTGCACAACATGCTCCATCACACTTTCTGCTTGCTATCCTGCTACCGTAATAACTGTTGTATGTGCACAACATGCTCACTCACGCTGTCTGCTAGTTACCCAGCTACCGTAATAACTGTTGTCAGAGCGCAACATGCTCCGTCACACTTTCTGCTTGCTACCCGGCTACCGTAATAACTGTTGTATGTGCACAACATGCTCCCTCACGCTTTCTGCATGCTACCCAGCTACCATAATTACTGTTGTCTCTGCGCAACATGCTTACTCATGCTTTCCGCTTGCCACCCAGCTACTGTAATAACTGTTGTCTGCGTGCAACGTGCTCACTCACGCTTCCTGCTGTAATAACTGTTGTTCTAGTCAACACGCAACCTTTTTTTTCAATTATAAAATGCTCAATCTGGGACATTTTCTGGGACAGCTTTAATCGGGGACAGGTCATCCAAAACACGGACTGTCCCTGGAAATTGGGGACGTCTGGTCACCTTAGTGTGTGTGCGTGTGTGTGTTGGTGGAGGGGTCCTGTCGTGGGTTCTGCACATCGTCACGGTTACGCAGGAACACAACAAAGCATCAGAGCAGACTCCACAAACAGGTTCGCCCGGAGGACTTTATGTCTTTTAATCCGCTCATTGTGATTCCGACCCGGACGTGTGCAAACGCGGAATCCACGGTGACGAGGGCGGAGCCGAGGGAACACGGCGCCCAAACGGAGACCGAAATTATAACCCAGGAATCCTGCGACGCCTACAGACGGCGATGCAGAAATGATAAATGCAGATGAGATTTACCCGCCCATAAAGAAAAACACACACACACACACACACACACACACAGTGTATTGACATGGACCTTGTGTTCTGTTTTTCATTCTTTCATTTCTTCTGTTTAATTTCTGTTGTGTGTCACAATTGGATTCGGCAACAGGCTTCCGTAGCCCGTTGCCATAGTGACGTTGATGCTCTCCGCTTGGGGCCAGGGGTTGACGATGTGTCGACTTTAGCGCTGCTTCTCGGATTCCTTATCAATTCATCTTCCTTATCAATTGCTTGATGTCGGAGGCAATTCCTGATGCAATTTGCCAAACGCTGAGGCATCGTGACTAAGCTGAGCCCCCGCCGCCACACACACACACACACACACACACACACACACACACACACACACATACACACTCATACACACATGCCTCTCCACCCCCCACCAACAGGTATTGTGATTCAAATGCAAATAAGCCAATTTAGCCTCATCATGCCACATGATGGACCGCAACACCATAAGCGAATCTGTCAAAAAGGGCCCCAGCGGGCGCCGGCGTCGCCTCTGATCATTATCACATCTACAACTTCTCACAGCGCCAGATCAAAACATGCCTTATCTTCCAGCTGCGGCATCTCAACACTTTGATAAGGTAAAAGACCCGGGTGGAGGTTTGAAGTGGCCGCGGGAAGGAATGCTGATGAGGAGTAATCCCCTCAAGTCACACCAGGACAGAAGTAATGAGATTACAAACACAAGTGACACATTACATTATTATTCTAGGAACAAAAGTATTCACATTCATGACCTTTGACCCCAAGGAACTCGAATGAGATCAGTTTCTGTTGACTGCCCACTTGAAGCGTCACTTCATGAGGTTAGAGGATGTTCCATACCAGTTCTTCTGCACCAAACCTGGTCTTCATGGACCTGGTCTGCATGATACGGAACCTGATACAACTATTGCAGAAGGTGGTCTAGACCTGCTATTGGTGAGAGGACGATTCATTCAAGTTCTCCCTCCTTTTGACAAGGTCTTCATGGATCTATGGTATGGAGCCTGATACAACTTTTGCAAGAGGTGGTCTAGACCTGCTTGTGTTTGATGGATTGAGGTCAGAGGAGGGTCAATTCCCGTTCTTCTACACCAAATCCTAGTCTTCAAGGACCTACGTTATGGACCCTGATACAACTATTGCAGAAGGTGGTCTAGACCTACTCATGCTTGATGGGTTGTGGTCAGAGGATGGTCCATCCAAGTTCTTCCTCATCAGACCAGGGGCCTCATGTATCAACGCCGTTTACGCAAGAAAAACGTGCGTACGCAAGGATCAGAGCTCACGGTGGGATGTATCAATCCTAGAAAAGTGCGTCGATTCTTGCTTCTCCCACGGCAGCTTCGGAGGTGCCGTGGAAATGTGCGTAAATCCAGATTCTTGCGTGAGCGGCACTTTGGTCCGTTGGCGACACTGTTTGGAGATGTTTGGTGACCAATGCTGGACTGGAACAAGGAAGTGGCTCGGGAAGTTTACAAGCGGACCGAGGGGGGGGCAGCTTGCAACGTCGGACCGGGCGTGGGGTGGGGGGGGGTGTCACATCGCGTTACGCGCGATGATGAACGTAGGGGAAACAGCGCTGCGTTGGATGCGACACGAACGACTGCACCGCAAGTGTTTTTTCTCCTGCGCCCACTGAGCCACCGGCCCACCGGGACAACGTTTGCCCGATGGCCGGTCCAGCCTGTTGGTGACTGTCACTATTTGACAACCGTGCACACATCGGGCACAAATCAGCGATCAACACAAACACCATCACCTACGTGGCTGTTAAAGAGCTTCACTATTGTGCACAATGTGCAACTGTCAACAATAGCAGCAGTTGCGCTTTTGGAGGACGTGGCAAACCGCGCCATCACACCGGAGCGACATTCCATGGAGCAGGAGGACGTGCTCCACAATACAGATGTGGCTGCCGAGCCGGTTCCGGCTCCTGCGGCCTGTCCTGCTGCAGATGTGGAGGAGCTGCAGCCTGCTCTATGGCCCGGAGAAGGTGGGCTGCATTGTGACGGCATGTGGCGTCCTTCACAGTGTGGCCAACCTGCATGGCATCACTCTGGCCGAGCAGCATGTCCCCCCGTGAGACCACCCACCCAGATGCCGGAGGGATGGACGTCGATCCCCGGCTGGGCAGCCGTCATTGCCCGCCAGAATTTCATCACCACAATGTGAATGAGGAAGAAGCGCACGATTACAGCATTCATGAAGCCATATCATGAATTTATTTTGTTCAACTGAACGTTGAAGAACGTTAATCATGCGCTCGATACGTAATCGATGCCCGAGACTCCACGTACAATCTCCTCTGTGACTGAAGGACTGCCTGTGTGTGATCATCAAAGATATGGGTTTATTGAAATGCCTGATTGTGTGTTATTCTTGCGTTTACATCCATGGCAACGCATGCAGGGATGTTGCAGTAAGAATTGGACCCCCCACTTACCCTCCAGGCTCTGGGAGTCAGCGGGGGGGGGGGCGTGTGTGAGCTCCTCTCTGGGGGGCGGCATGTGTGAGCCGCTGGACGTCCCACCACTTTTTTCTAATCTCCGCGGGGATGTGTGGTTCCGAACCCACCGCGTTCACTCTCTGTCAAACCTTCTCCTCACATTGTTTGTTTTTTATACTGACGCGACAAACCCCTTGTTTCTCCTCCACCTACCCGACCAGCACCTCCAGCTCACACACCGTCAACTTCTTCTTCTTCCATACCTATTTGCGAGCGTGGACAGCAGAGTCCCTGTTTAGATAGACTAGCATATAGGTGGGCGTAACGAGGGCGGGCCCGGCCAATTCCACGCTGAGTGGGATGTATGAAGGAGAGGGACGCGGATCCCGGCACACGCACTTATTGATACATCCGGAATTTTTTCCCGGGGATTCTTGCGTACGCTGGTGTTTAGTGTGAAATCCACGTAGTTGTTAGTACATGAGGCCCCAGGTCTTCATGGACCTATGGTATGGAACCTGATACAACTTTTGCAGAAGGTGGTCTAGACCTGCTCGTGTTTGATGGGTTGAGGTCAGAGGATGGTCCATTCCCATTCTTCTACACCAAAACCTAGTCTGCATGGACCTATGGTATGGGCCGTCGTACGACTATTGCAGAACGTAGTCTAGATGTGCTTTTCATTTATCCTGAAGGTGTTTGAGGACAGTCCATCCAACTTCTTCCTCGTCAGAGCTATTCAACCAGCTCTTCATGGACCTATGGTATGGACCTAGTTGCATTAAGGTCCATACCATAGGTCCATGAAGAGCTGCTTGCAGATGGTATTGAAGATATTGAACTGATTTCATTAGTGTGATGGAATTATTAACGATGCAGTAAACATTTTATCAGGATCACTTTGGATTTTATTGTGAAAAATAATAAAAGACTATAAAAAAATACCAATTTAGCTTGTTAGCTATGCGTTAGCTTATCACCCATCCCTAATTTGGAGACATTGGTCCATATTATGGGTCCTTCCTGGCCGTGTGGAAGGTCACTAATAAGGGCCATGTCTAGTGTATGTGATTATTTCATACAACCTCAGCAAACCTCCAGAGGCCAGTCGTAGTTTTCACAAGTTGTGCCTTCGTCTTTCCCTTCCGATGGGGCTTCAAACTATACTTTGCGTAGTTGTGGCTTTCTGGAGGCGGCTCGTCGCTGTGGAGCATCCCCCCACTAACAAGCCGCATGTCGGAAAACATGTTTGACTTCCTCGGGCCGCCGCACTGACAGCCGCGCCGCCGCCGAGCGCCTTGAAATAATGGCGGCGCCTCGGGGGGCTGAAGCCCTCTGAGGCAGTTTTGATCAAAATGGCAGCTTTGGAAAGTTACTGCAAAGTTGTTTTTGTAGCTTCCGTCTTGGCAACATGTGGCAACATCGTACACAAGCCCTCCACCCCCCCGCCCGAGCAGCAGTAGCTCCTATTTAATGGATGATGCTAGCTAAGGCGAGGCTAGCCTTAACGACCCGCCTGCGTGGGAAGCAGATGGGCGTCTGCCTTTAGTTGGATTTTTCAAGCAACACACATAAAAGATTCATTGTCTCAGCATCGCCGGTGTGTGTGTGATTGTGTGTGTGCGCGAGTCAAGCTGTATTTCTTGCCGGCTGCCAAATTAAGAAGCGAATCCGCCGTCCGTCAGGTGCTATTTACGACGACTCGCTCCTCGCC